>OZ025218.1:507500-690359 GCA_964019055.1 Anthopleura xanthogrammica
TAAAGAAAAACACACATAAGAAATGGACCACAGAGTCAACCAATCATAATAGAGGATGAAAACAAAGAATTCCAACTTAAAGGCGCGATTACACGGTGCAATTTTCTCTGCAACTTGTCTCGCAAAGGCGTTGCGACACAAGTTGCACGAAGCATTGCACCGTGTAACCTACAGTGCAATTTGAAAAATGTTGCGAGACAAGTTGCAGCAATCGTTGCGAAAAGTAGAATTCGTTTCTACTTTCGGCAACGATTGCGTCTCCGTTGCACCGTGTAAACGCTCTTGCAACTTGTCTCGCAACGCCGTTGCGAGACAAGTTGCAGAGAAAATTGCACCGTGTAATCGCGCCTTAAGCCAATCAGGATCAAGCAACGAAGCCTAGTTCTCCCTTTACAGTAGGAATGTAATGTGAAATTGCTTTCTCCTGAATACTCCAGTTTCACATTCGGTGGAAACCGCTGTTTTTGAAGAACACAGACTCATTTGCTCAGGCTTAGCCTCGTTTATAAGTCATCTATTCAAATACACCATTAAAAGTCCGTGGGATTGGTATTATTCAACTTGCACATTCTTTACATTACAGTTGGCTGTTGCTAATGATTTGCAAAAGTCAACCGTAATGTAAAGAATGTGTAAGTTGAACAATACCAATGTTTTGAAATCCCACGGACTTTTAATGACGTTGTTGAATAGCTGACTTATAGACGAGGCTAAGCCTGTGCAAATGAGTCTGTGGTCTTCAAAAACAGCGGTTTCCATCGAATGTGAAACTGGTGTATTGGCTATTAGTTACACGACAGTCGTATATACAACATTAATATTGCAGGCAATCTCGCTCTACGTCAGCCATCGAAATTATCATCGATCTCATCCTCAAACAAACCGAGGCTACCAAGCTATGCAGTCGACGGGAACCCAGGGGGAAATCCACTAAAGTGCGCAGTATCCACCACAGAAGATAACCCATACTGGATAGTTGATCTTGGGAGAACACACATAGTTGACGAGGTTTATATTCTTGGCCGAAGTGACTGCTGTTATGGTAGAATGTTTGGTTTTGAAATTAGAGTTGGTAGGTAAATACGCATATTAACACCACCGACACTAGAGAAAAAACGTTTGCGCATGCGTGCCTTTCAGCACGCTTTCCAAGAATTTACAAGAGTTTTAGTGAGAAAGTAAATGCTTGTTTTCTCCAAGTATACAAAACATTTCGCGGGTATACTTTTGTGAGACCAAGATACTGTATTAATAAAAACAATATGAAAAAATTAGCCTTAAGTTTTAAGAACTGACTTTAAGTTTTTGCATTTTGTAAAGACTATTCTTCAGGGAAGTGTGAAAGTCAGATTTGCATATTTTTACAATAGCACGAAGACGCTTTTGAATAATTTGCATACGGACTTAGAGCATACGCAGACGTTTCTCACGCGTGCCAACACCACCTAAAGTACATAATTATCCTCACTGTTTCAGTACTAATTACACAGACACCGTCTACACTAAGCGGAATGAAGTTGAAGACAATTTTCCACACTTTAGAATTTAGACGTCGAATTTCATATTTGTCGAATCTAATGGAAATTAATTCAAACAATAGGTTATGGTCATTTGCTTTAGATTCGGGGCTCGTGAGATTCGACGTCTAAACTGGGCCGCCGATATGAAGATTAACACACTTCCAATATGTTAATGAGTGTGACGTGAGTTTACCATTCAGCTATGTCTACTAGCTCTATTCGACGTCTAAACTGGGCCTACGATATGAAGATTAACACACTTCCAATATGTTAATGAGTGTGACGTGAGTTTACCATTCAGCTATGTCTACTAGCTCTATTCGACGTCTAAACTGGGCCTACGATATGAAGATTAACACACTTCCAATATGTTAATGAGTGTGACGTGAGTTTACCATTCAGCTATGTCTACTAGCTCTATTCGACGTCTAAACTGGGCCTACGATATGAAGATTAACACACTTCCAATATGTTAATGAGTGTGACGTGAGTTTACCATTCAGCTATGTTCACTAGCTCTGTTTTTTAAAATTTTAATTCTCAATTGCTTCCTAGGTAACCAACCAGATAATAAATCAGTCAACAACTCGTTATGCAGACGTTACCTAACTTACTCGGGCCAGCTGAACAAGTATGCCAAGTGTGTGCCTGCTTTAAGAGGAAGATACGTCAGTATACATCTACCAGGAACACATAAGGAACTTGTTGTTTGTGAGGTGAAAGTCAATCTCAATCCTACAGGTATATTTATAGAATTTGACGAAAATATGTAAGATTTATTTTGACCTCTCTTTTATGAAATTAATATATGCAATATTAAAGGCCGATCTATATAGGCCATTGCAGCAGGGAGCCACAACACAGTGTGTTTGGTTGTCCTGTTGTTGTTATTTTATTCCTTTTATTTGTTTGTTTGTTTGCCTTGTTTGTGTTCAATGTTGTTTTTCTTGAATGTGTCTTTGTTTGCTTGTTATTTCTTTGTCTTTTTCATATTTGTTTTTTTTCCCTTGTTTCCTTGTTTCCTTATTTTTTGTTTTCTTGTTTGTTTTTGTTTGTTTTTGTTTGTTTCCTTGTTTCCTTGTTTCCTTGTTTCCTTGTTTCCTTGTTTCCTTGTTTCCTTGTTTCCTTGTTTCCTTGTTTGTTTGTTTGTTTTCTTGTTTATTCGTTTGCCTTGTTTGTATTTATTTTTGTAATATGTCAGGTTTGCTTGTACGTTTGGCTGCTTGTCTTATTTGGGTTTGTTTGTCTGCTTGTCTGTCTTCAACTGTTTTTTAATTGTTTTTTTTTGTTTAACTATATACTATTTTTTTGCTCTCTTTAAGCGAACATTGCTCTAAAAAAGTCCGCTTTGCAATCCTCAATGGACGCCAATGGTCATGCAGCTAGAGCAGTAGATGGAAATAGTAATGGTTATTTTAATGATGGGTCTTGTACTCATACGGTAAAGCAAACCAATCCATGGTGGCGCGTTGATCTTGGTTCTAGCAAACCTGTGTCAGAAGTGTTCCTAGTAAACAGGGCAGATGCAATATCAAGACTTAGAAATATCGATATACGAGTAGGTTAGTGGAAACGCCTTTTTCTTTTTTTCTCCTATATCAGATTACACGACAAAATAAAGCCTTCGTGCTACGCTCTTAGTTTGTATGCAAATTACTCCAAAACTTCTTGGTGCTATGCTCTTAGTCTGTATGCAAATGAGTCCAAAACGTCTTCGTGCTATGCTCTTAGTCTGTATGCAAATTACTTCAAAACGTCTTCGTGCTATGCTCTTAGCCTGTATGCAAATTAGTCCAAAACGTCTTGGTGCTATGCTCTTAGACTGTATGCAAATTACTCCAAAACGTCTTCGTGCTATGCTCTTAGTCTGTATGCAAATTACTCCAAAACGTCTTCGTGCTATGCTCTTACATTCTTAGATAAGGAATTCTATGCTGTATATTGGTCTCACTAAAGTATAATCAAGATTGCCTTGTTTTGTAATGTTAATATTTAGTACAATTTTTTATTGATAGGTGACAGGACAAATAGTGGCGGTGATGCAAAAAACCCTAGATGTGGGAATGCTCTTTATACCATGGAAACGCTTTATAAGAAGTCATTTTACTGTAAGCCGAGAAGGACTGGACGCTATATTTTCATCAAGATAAAATATACAGGATACCTATCGCTTTGTGAAGTTAAAGTGTACTCAGAAAGCAAAGGTGCGTACTAAATTAATAATCAGCATTAGAAAAGAGCAAGAGACTTGAGAAAGTTTTGAGTTTTTATCTAATTAACAAGAAAAGTTTGTGATCTGAGAAAGCATCTCAAAATTACTAAGTGTAGAAAATTTAGACATTTTTCAATTTCGAAAGTGTCAAAAACTTACAAACAATGTATGGTTACCAAGGTTACCCAGGACAAGCAGCCGTTTACAATTCAAAACTCGCCCCAGTCCCTTTCTCTATTTCATATTGGCCAATCATGATTTGCCAATTAAATCTAATGCTCTATATATTCTTTTAAAGAAAAAGCTAACCAATCAAAATGACTTCAAAACAATATTTCCCGCTTAATTTGCTGAAGAACATTGTTTTCACAATGTTCTCTCAACTCACACAAGCGGTCAGTCGAGATTGAGGGCCTTGTCACCAGGCTTAAACTAGACAAGAGCGAGACGTCAGTGCTCGGTTTTGTAGAGGGAAAAAACCCTTGAATCAAGGGATAGACCAAACAAACCAAGCAATCAAACCCAAGAAACCAGAGACGAGAGGCAACTCGGCCATTTCCATATCGAGCAAGGGACTGCATGAGACCAAGTTTCTCAAAATTATCTAAATTCAAAAACGAACGCAATCAAAGGAAAGAGCAAATAAAAATTAGTAGGAATTGAAAATTATTATATATATATATATATTTTAGAAATACAAAGAATGTACGATCTAGATAGGAAGGACATTTTGGAGGGACACCATACATTTCTTTAAATTATGGCAGAGTTTTGATGCTCACATTTTTTCTTTATGTAGCTAAACTTTCTGAAACTTGGTCAATAAGCTTGTTTTATTCTACTCTCCCATGTCATACGGTCATTTTTTTCTGGAACCATAATTAATGAGTCTGTCAGTCTGCACGCTAGTACCCAGTCTCTTGCTCGATATGGAAAAGGCCAATACCTCGTCCTTTGATTCTTGATTTCATTAAATTAAATTAAATTCATTAAATTCATTACATTTCTGAAACTTTTGTTATCTTTTGTAGCTGTGGTAGAAAATGATGAGATGACAGTCCTCCAGGGATTTCCTCTAAGCTTGAAGTGTCAGGTGATATCTGGTTATCCAGAGCCATTTGTCGCTTGGGTTCGAGACGGCGTGGTCTACCAGAATACCACTGACACAGACGTTTTTCGGCATGATGCCCTCAACGAAAACCGTACCAGATCCCAATGGGAATGTATCGTAACGAATATCCATGGATCGGATTTTCAGACATTTGAAATAAAAGGTATTTCTGGTTCATAACTTGGAATGAAAATCCAGGACTATATCAACCACTTGGATAACTATGTAAGAGTCGTTTTGGTTAAACTGTCTTCACAATTATTAGACGCTTATAAGAATTAGACAATAAAGCTTTGAAGTGTGATGTCACTCGTATAGAAAACCGACTTCCGGGTCCAAAACGAAAAGCAGTTCTATGAAGATTTTTCTTTAGTTACTTTTTCTTCATGACAGGATTTGTTGTATAAAGTTTTGTTTCAAGTGGAGGTTAATTCATTGAGAACATTTTTCGCTTTATTTTATGGGTTTTTGTGAGCAGTTCGACCCGGAAATACGTCACAACTTAACAGCTCTATAGAAATAGTTCTATGATAGGTATGTTGTAGGACAGGAACAATGCAATATTCTGTCATTAATTGTCATCACAAGACTTCATTTCCCAAAGCAAGATTTTCTATTTTTTCCCCCTTCAGCATGGGTTGTCGCAAAACCACTCTCTGAGTACTTTTTATCTTGAAATTTTTGTTTTTGTTTTCTTTGGAAGGCGAATGGTACAGAATGTGCGCAAAATATGAGGTTGTAATGTCAAAAAGAACAGTACTGGATCTAACTATTAATGCCAGTAACGCTTCTGGTGATGAGTCGATAAACAACACAGTCTGGTTTCGTCTTCAACATCCAACAACAATTCAACCAATGCAGGTATGATTTCTATCCGTTACTCAAGAATATACCTCTTTAGCTTGCAATTGAGCGTAATTTTTCCCCATTTCCAACCATGTGTCATTCTCTTAAGAATTTGTAATTGAGAAGTTGAAAAGCTTGGGGAGTTTGAGTTGTATTCATATTCATGTGTCTTCTCATGAGCAACCGTTGAACAAAGAAATGATACTCTAGGGAATGACACGTGGTCTGAAATGGGAAAACAATTTCCATTGTAACCTTGGATGAATTTGACATGATAAATGTATTACCTACAGAAAAACCTACAAATAATACATTTATCATGCATGTAACGATGATTGGCTAAATGTTCTCAACCAATCAGAGGCGAGATATTGCGTATAATGTATAACACATTTCTTTATCAGATTCCAGAGTCTTGCACACCTTCAATGCATTGCTCAACCCAGGCCACCGGCTGGATGCTAGGTTCTCATCCTAATATCCCGGACGGTGTAGTTCGACGCAGTGTATGCTTCAGCTGGGGTGGGAATTGCTGCAGATACAATACCTCTATTCTTGTACGTCGTTGCCATGGATTCTACGTCTATAAACTCGAAAAGACGTCGTTTGATGTAAAAGCTGGCTACTGTGCAGGTATGAAATACACCATGGGATACCTGTGGTAATCCAGAACACAGGTAACCCGTCAGTTGATGTGAAACTTGTTCAGGCGTATTATCTTCCTCGTATCCATCATGAGTCTGTCCCGAACATCCCAGAGGGAAGTTACGCTCAAAAACGAGGTCCACTTTACCCCGTACTAGGAAGCTATGAACTTAACGAATTCTTGACGGTATTTGAGTTATAAAGTCTCTCGTTGAATGTGCACGATTATTAGGCAAAGTTTCAGTCCCTCGAACTAAATAACGGCGCGAGCTTGGTGACTAATTATGAATGAAATGCTAATTAACATTACATAATTTATTTATCATGTACATATAATTTGATTGCAGAAATCTCGCTAACTTTGAACCAGAACGTAATGTTCAATCAAGTGGTGACAAAAGAAGGTCCATACTATGCCCTGGAGAACCATGTACTTCACACTGAACAAGACCTTGACCTGTATGAGTGTATAGTTGTCTGTCTGTCACATCAATCATGTCAGTCAATCAACTATGATGAAAGTAGAAGATATTGTGAGATGAGCGACGCTATTAGACATGACGTGTCAAGCAGTGATTGGAAGAAAAGACAAGGAAGCGCTCATTACGAAAGAGCTAAGATAATCAGTTATAAGTTAAGCTAGAAAGTCCTTTTTTTACCTTGGGCGTGATGTTTTTCCATTTCAGACCACGTGTCATACTCTAGAGTATCAGTTCTTAGTTAAATTTTTGCGCATGAGAAGACACATGAATAATGATCCAACTCAAACAAAGAAACTTATTCTCAAGAACACGTGTCATTCCCTAGAGTATCATTTCTTTGTTTAACGGTTGCGCATAAGAAGACACATGAATATGGATACAACTCAAACAAAGAACTTCTGAAATGGGAAAACATTACGCCCAAGGGCTTTTACAATACTATTCAAACTGGCTACATAATCCCATGCATGGGAGATGATTTAATGATATGCAAGACTATATAACAAGCAACGTGCTAGTATATAATCATTGTTAGTTGCCCAAACCAGCGAGATGAATAACATCGAGCATCGAAACTCCAACGATAATAATTCACTCCCTGCGGAAGACACGAACCATGTGTGTAGCCCATGGTCAGAGTTTTCAAGATAAGGTTCGTGATAGTGTTTGTATGTTTTCATTTATATGTTGTTTGGCTGCTGAATAAGTTCAGCGTTTAAAAGTTTTATCGTTTGCCGCATATATATGCCGTTTTGGAAGTTTATTTGTTTGTTTGGCTGTGTACTGGAATGTGTTTCAGTTAAAATTCTTGCGAAATTGCTCGGCATTTAGCGTACAAAATGTAGATTTGTTTGGCTGCGAGCTGGAAAGTGATTCAGCTAAAAGGTTTGCCGAATTCCTTCTGCATTTTCGTTACAAGATGTACGTTTGTTTGGCTTAGTTGACTGGAATGTGTTCCGGCGTTAATTTGAATTGAGTGTATTCCGCTGATTGTGTTCAGCGAGTTTGCTGGAATGTTTGATTTCGGCGTTCAATTCTGATGTATGGTGTAGTCCTTTGATGGTTGGCCTTCCCGGGGTTATTCCAAACCCTTTGTGCTCGGTTCCAGCAGCCGGGCTGGGACTGTTAACCACCATTGGTCCCTCCAGCCATATTGTAGGTGGCATCTAGTGACGATTACTGGAGTG
Source organism: Anthopleura xanthogrammica (assembly GCA_964019055.1). NCBI lineage: Eukaryota > Metazoa > Cnidaria > Anthozoa > Actiniaria > Actiniidae > Anthopleura > Anthopleura xanthogrammica. The sequence continues at coordinate 515,504 of OZ025218.1, forward strand.
CGGTGTATGCTTAGAAAGAAGGAGGGACAAATGGTGGTCTGTGTCAGTCCTGGGCTCAGGTGTTGATTGGCGAGTGCTAAGGTTTGGGCAAGGATTTGGAAAACCCGGACACTACATGGTTTGGAAATGGGAGAGAAGGATTGGAGTTTCGAATTGAAATGAGAATTTGGAAAATTTGGAAAGAATATGAGTTTTGGGAGATGAGGATTGGGGAGAATGAGTATTGGGAGATGGGATGAGCATTGTGGAGATTGAGTACTAGAGATAATTAAGATATGGGGTATGGGTTGGAAGGATGAACAATCTTTAAGAAACGTTTTTGGTCGTATCACGACCCTATTGGGTGCATGATACGTTATAGCCACCATGTTGGTTGACAACTACAAAGCATCCCTCATTAGCTTCTCTTGTTAGATCAACCAAGATGGCACCAGGCTCTTTCATTGTTATTTATATATATCAAGGGATTTTGAATCACGTGGTTGCATCCCGAGAATTCCAAAAAAAAATTTCAATCATTATGTAAATTATGATAATTAGACTATTATAAATGTGGCATTGCTCGTGTGAAACGCTGATTCAGTCTAATTATCATTACCAATACTACTATTATTTCTAAACAACAAAATCACAAAAGAATTCGTTCATCTTTTGTTCCAAAAGGGCGAGATTTCGAAAATGTTCGTTATAGCAAAAACGTCTAGTGCGAATCGAAAAACCGTGGGCACCCAGAAATATTTCAGAATCAGAAACGACTCTCTAACTACGAGAAATTTATCTGACTACAAATTGGTCGAACTCCTTGCTCAACGAACGATACAGCAATTTGTGCTTTATTTGTTCAACCAAGTACTCACCAGAAGAAATTTTTATAGGACCCTCCTGAAAATCATCACCGATGAGTGTGGCTTCCACGTTAAATATAATAATAATAATAATAATAATAATAATAATAATAATAATAATAATAATAATAATAATGATAATAATGATAATAATTATAATAGTAATAATAATAATTATAATATTAATAATAATAGTAACAATAGTAATAATAGTAATAATAGTAATAATAATATAAATATAAATAAGTAACAGAAGAAAATTCTAAATACTTTACTTTATTTAAGTTTATTATAAAATAATTTGTGAATGAGTTAATCAATGCAAAATAAAATGCTGGGTTGTATAGGTTGTATAGGTTTTTTAGGTATATGTATGTGTATGGCATATTTGTTCTCTCCTGTGGGGTTTATTTCGAAGGTTATTTTCCAGTTGTTCTCTCTCCGCTAAAATCAATCAATCAATCAATCAATCAATCAATCAATCAATCAATCAATCAATCAATCAATCAATCTTTATTTCGTACCAAATAGTTTACAAAGTAATAATAATATAATAGTACACACTGCTTTTGTGGTACATACCAGCTGTAATAGCTTTGGACTAGTCGAGACAGCTGGCATATTCCTAGTTATTTCAACAATTTAAGTCATGGAAGTTTGTCGTTTTATAGAGAAAAAAGAATAAATATATCAATAAGTACAGTATGAAAAGAAACTTATTTTAAGATTGTGTATCGATGGTATATGATATATATAATTTGTAAGATATGAAGGTTTCATACATTTGTCAAAGATAATCAAGTTCAGAATTAAATACTTATATAGCCATATCATCTTTATGTCTTAGAAAAGCGTCTTTCAAAATAAAATCAACTTCTTAATCCCAATTCGATCACGAAACGAGGGCCACAGGTTTGTTAGCCACTGGCTATTAATGTCTACCCTTGTAAAACAATGACGATTATTTAATTATTATCTATCTCGTATTTTTAAATTAAATTAAATTTTTGTTTTGTTTTTTGTTTTACTGTGAGTGAGAGAAAAATGGGATATTTTTGAACAAACAATTTTTACCAAAAATGAATTTTACATCGCAAGGCCTGAAGATCCGAAACTTAATTGGAATATCTTTTTCACTGATTTTCAAAGTGTTCAAAATTCATTCATAATTTTTAATTTATAAGTTTTGCATCAGCGATACAGTCACTACCATGCAGGTTTATACTCTTTTTAAAAAAATTGTTAGCGACAACATAAGCCCCTTCCAAACTTATCTCATATTATAAGTTTTGGATGAGAGCCAGCGATTAAGAAAATTTAAAAGAAATTATTATTTATTTATCAGCATAAATTATTATGAGGATTAAATCTCGGTTCTTTATTTTTCTATTCATGAGAAATTGTCGGTTAAGTCAAATGAATTCAAATGAAATTAAAGTCAAATTTCTATTCAGTTTTTTCTATCATTATTTCATTGGGCTTTGCATCTAAAGTCATTTTATACCCCAATGGATTTTTCAGTTTTCCAAAATAGAGTTTGAAGTCTCTTAATACAATAAATAATCAAATTGCTGTAGTTAAGGTATTTTTCCAATTTTATTTTTATGAATGATGTCGGGATTTGGCTTGAATGGATGAGAGCCAGCGATATCAAGACTGGGCTTCCTGTGGTGATAAAGATATTTTTATCAAATGTTTGTTTGAAGAGGAAAATCTGTTGTGTAATTATTCATGGGAATTATGGCATATTGTGTTTGCTGATAAAGTACATTGCTATTTATACACCTGAGTATCATTTTAATGAATTTATAGAAAGAAATGTAATACTAGTTTGATGATAGAAAAACACTCAACGATAAAATGTTGGTCAGGTTATTAAAAACCATGAAATAGAAAAGAAATAAAAAAAAAAAAAAGAAAAAGAAAAAGAAAAAGAAAAAGAAAAAGAAAAAGAAAAAGAAAAAGAAAAAGAAAAAGAAAAAGAAAAAGAAAAAGAAAAAGAAAAAGAAAAGAATATTTTAATAATTTTTTCTTTTTTTTTCATTTTCTTTTTCCTTTCTTTTTCTTTTTTTTTTCTACTTTTTTCCCTTTCCTCTTTTTCCTCTTTTGGTCCTGATATTTACCCCTTTCTCTTTTCAAGTCATGGAACCGTATCTGCGAAGCTGGCGTTTGTTATAGCATTCGCAATTGCAAAAGAAAAACTCAACGAAATTTGTAATTTAAGAGCATTTAATTTGGGAAGTTCATAATTCCTAAGAGTTGTCATAATACTAATCATATTTATTTATTCTAAATATAAATCTCATGCACATCATTGATGACTAACAAAGTTTAGTTTAAAGCGTCATCGCCTCCAAACTGTATTTGTTCATTTGCGTTTGGGATCAAAAGCTGATTAATCTAAAAGCAGCTTTAATTGATCAGTTAATCCAACAAATTGTTTCGCGAGATACGAAAGCCTTACGCCCTTTAGCGATTAAGTCTTCACTCTGGGCCGAGGTGGTACAGCGACTGCCCATGTTGCAGTGATATCCCTTGAGAAAAGCTGTACGTTAGGAATCGGAATTCAAAATGAAGGCTCTACTGCTTGTTGCAGTTTTAGGAGTATTTTTTCAATCAGCTGAATCTTTAGGTAAGTAATCCCTGTAGAAAAATAGCAATTATTTTAGGAGTCTAACATAAGTATATTTTTGATAGATATTTATTACATAGTTCAGAAAATTATGAACTTAATGAAACTCAGGCTGCTTGATAGAAGGCAGTGCAATTCGCTTTGGTTCTTGCCATGCTGTTGGGAATCGAACATAAGCCTTACCCCAGCACTAAGGTCACCCCATCTTCATGTAGAAGGGCCCTCTGATGGTATATCCTATAACAATTAAGTTTATAAGAAGGTTGGATGACTACTAGCCCTCTTGCTCTAAGAGTCCCCAAGTGAAGAAAACAAAGTTGTTGTCCCTGGCCCAAGGGTCCGTTATCTACCTTCATTTCAAAATTCTCAATTTTAAATCTTAAAAAAAAATGTTTTTGGGGTTGGATTGAGTTACGATCATTAACTAACTTCCTAAGAGAGTTTCAAACCAAATTATAACTATATTTAAAAAATCATTATCATTTTTAACTGCTTCAATGTTGAATCATCGAAAAAGCAAATTTATCTTAGGAGGTAATTCCCAAAACCTTTTCTAAATTAACAAGTTTAAATAAACTAAGAACATATTTTTTTCAAATTAAATAGTAATGATAATGGTAATTGTTTTTATATAAAATAAATCTTAAGATTTTTGAGAGCAAGATAAATATCATAAAAATAATTGCTATTATGGTAGAAGCTACTTCTAAAGTAAATTTGCTGTTTAAAAAAAGAACACTTCAAAACAATTGATCCCTTGAGATTTGATTTTATAAAATAGCTGAGTTCTAACGCGAACCATTACCTAAGAAATTTCTGCAAAATTGATTTGGCTGATAGCAGTGTTATACCTAAATGTAAGGTATTTTAAAATTATCTTTTCTGATTGGATAGAAAACAAAAAATATTTTTCATCCAATCAGCGCGCGCCACAGGATTCCCATAAATGGTTCTGTGGGGAAGGTAAAATTTATAAACTTCAGCAGTCCGCCATCTTTGTTTGGTTAGAAAATCGTCGCTTTCCTAAAATTTAACGTGTTTTGGGAAAAGAAACTACCATAAACATCAGTAAGAACATCTAAAGAATCAGTTTGTGGATTTTCTGGACCAACAAAGATGATTTACGAGAGGAAAAAGACATTCAAGAAATTCGCTTACGAGTACAAGAATTACGATTTGCTTACATCAAAATTATCCAGAAGGCAAGTTCTACTGAACAAAAGCAATAGCTTAACATATACTGCACTAGTTGAAGAGGACTCAAGGAACTTATGTGTAAACAAACTTGATTTTCTGGATTCACAACATTTGATGAATCACCCAAAGGTAATTCAGTGTTTGTTTGGTGATTGAGCTTATTTTCAACTGATAAGCTTATATTTTGCAGTGAATTTCTCAGGTCATGTTATAAATTAATAATAGTATGGTTTGTAGTGCAGATATTTGGCATAAATACCACTCATAATATCTCGAAATTTTTTGTAATTTCACTCGCCGACCTACAGGAATCTTGGTTTAATTTCACATTTCATTCAAATGTTGTATTACGAAAAGAAAACATCAAAAACATCAATGTCATTTCAGACCACGTGTCATTCCCTAGAGTATAACTTCTTTGTTTAATGGCTGTGCATTAGAAGACAGTCACATGAATATGGATTCAACTCAAACAAATAATCCTATTCTCAAGACAATGACACGTGGTCTGAAATGGGAAAACATTACCAAATAAAGCAATCTCCACTCTCCCTAGTGATTGGTTAACCTTTTAAGAATTCCGGGATGGAGTTAAAATAACTTCCTCTTTTGCTTGCAGTAAATGGTCAGTGGGCATCGTGGTCCGGATGGAGTGGATGCGCACCAGGAGTCTGCGCAGGAAATCAAAGAATCAGAACCCGCACGTGTTCGAACCCAGTCCCCAGCACTGATGGCGCGTACTGTGCGGGAGATAACGCTGAACAAAATGATTGCATGAGTAAGTACATCTATAGCGACATATTTCTTAAGGCTCGTATTAACGGATATTTTTGCAAGGCGGTATTTGTTCTCAATTGAGTATAGTTGGACAATGCACACGAATATCGCCATGATGGCTGATAATCGAATTATTTGGTTGTAGTCGACGGTGATTGGACAGAATGGTCACAGTGGTCACAGTGTGAAAATCCCTGTGGAGGCTCATACATCAACCGAACAAGATCATGTGACAACCCCAAGCCTACCCCTGACGGGAAACCTTGCACCGGAAAGTATGTCGAAACTAAACTGGAGTGTATATGGCCATGTCCAAGTAAGTTTTTCTTGTATATACCACACTTAACTTTCTATTTTCGAGTCGTTTGCACTACACATTCCAAAAACGTGTCCTTGGGAAGAAAATCAGCAAATTTTCAAATCTAAAGTGTAAATGAGCGGTAATTCGTGCAACTTGTCGCGCAACACTGTTACATTGCAAGTCGCAGAGTGAATATTGCTCGTATTACCACCAAATTGTTTTGCATTTGTTGCTTGACTTTGCTGCCTAGGAAAGCTCTTTCTACTCTCTGCATTATTATACGAGCAACATTCACTCCGCAACTTGGAACCCAGCAATGTTGCTCCACCTAACGTTGCACGAATTTGTTGCCCATATTACCGCACCTTAAACAAAAAAGGGATTTCTTCTTTTTTTGGTAGGATTCGTGGCATAATTTCTAGCTTAAAGTTAGTTTTTTTCTTTTCGGGGACTCTCGCCTGCGAAAACGTTGAATCAATTGGATACCATTTGTATTTAAAAATGTTTGGAAACTGATCGCTGTTGTAGTCTTTTTTTGTGCGAAATAATTACATTTTAAGTCAAGATCTTTTCCTTAAAACAGCTTTGTTGATCTTACAATACGATTGGGTCTTAAAGGGATTGTGTATTTTTTGTTTCTAGCCGAACCTTTGGACGGCCAGTGGAGTGAATGGTCACAATGGTCAAAGTGCCCCAAAAAATGCGGAATACCCAGTGGTACATTTATCACGCGCACGCGTCGATGTAACAGCCCTCCTGCAATGAGTGGCGGAAAACCATGCCAAGGGAACGCCACGGAAGCTGTCAAATCGTGTTTTTCTCCTTGCCCAGGTATGGAACTTCTAGTAAAACGAGAAAGATACTTGACAGCAAACTGAAAAAAGTCGTTGATATTTCCTTGAGTATTACTTCTTTCTTTCCTTCTTTCTTTCTGTCTGTCTACCAACCTGTCTGCATGGCTGCCGGTCTATCCGTCTGTTAATCTACAGTTTCTTGTTCTCTGCTAACCTCATTTCCATCCAAATACCTTATCAATTGGAAACACTTCCTTTCATTTCTCATATTTTTTGTTTAGTCAATGGAGGCTTCACGTTATGGAGCAGTTGGTCGAAGTGTTCAAGGACATGTGGTAACGGAATGCAGCGAAGAAACAGATCGTGCACAAACCCACTGGCAAGACATGGAGGGCATAACTGTACGAGTGATTATAGCCAAATGAAGAGCTGTAAACTGGAGGTTTGTCCTGGTAAGGCTCAACCTGAGAATGTACAATATTTAGGAGAAGAAGGCTGTACCAAATGATTGGATGTGCACCTTTTTAGCTCACGAGAGATCGTGGGTTTTAGGCACAAAGACGAGCAACACTTAAAGTCTCAAAATATATGAGTAGAAGTTGCTTTTTTTTGCTCTAAAAATATCTACAAATAATCAGTCCAAAATAAAATATTTGACAAGCACCGGGTTGGCTAATTTAGTTGTGCTGGCTTTTGCAATAACTGCTAATATTCAGTTCTTTCGCTAAAAACCTGGGTTAAAGGTGATGCCTTTCCTCTAAAAATATCTACAAATAGTTAGACCTTCGCCATGGCTCGGATGACCATGTAAAGTGACGTTCCGTGTCATTTAGGGACACTAAATAAACGGCTTTGTCAAGAGTGTTTAATCTTTCTCCTAACGTTTTTTAGGTGCCGTTGATGGCGGTTGGTCAGCATGGGCAACGTGGTCTCAGTGTACAGAGGGAAGATACTGTCTTAGGGGATCGTCCTCTCGAAGCAGGACCTGCAACAACCCACCTCCTAGGAATGGTGGTGATGAATGCGCTGGTCTTGGTGTTGAGAAGAGGGACTGTCCTACTCCTGAACAGGGATGCTCTGGTAAGTTTTTTTCTATTATTTAACCATTTTTTCTCTATTGCAATGCAGTTAAAAACAACAGCAACAGCAATAATAACAACAACGTAACAATAACAACAACCAAAACAATAACAGCAACAACAACAATAACAACAACAAAAACAACAACAATAATAACAACAACAACGACAATAACAACAACAATAACAAAAATAACAACTATAATAACAACAACAATAACAACAACAATAACAACAATAACAACAACAACAACAATAACAACAACAAAAACAACAACACTAATAACAATAACAACAATAACAGCAACAACTACAACAATAACATAGACATTCAAGACACCGAGTCAAGCCCGTCTGGGGAGGGTTAGTACCTGGATGGGTGGTCTAAATATTACACCTACTGAAGCTTTCTCTCCTATTATTGCTTCGTTTTTCTTCGATTTGAAAAACAACTTTTCTTTTTCTTGATTGTCATAGTATAACCGATTGCTGTCTACCCAAATGCTTTACCCAGTCTCAGAGCAGGAGATTAGTACCTTAGTCTTCCATTCGTTTCCCTCGAGGGGAATTATCAGACCTTGGTCTTGGTAATACAAGATAACTGTTTGATGAAATATTTCTAATTTTTTTAGTGTACATACCAAATCGTCCTGACAAGGCACCAACTGATGCCAACTCGTACATCAAGCTGGAATGTGATACAGACGAGAAGTTCACTGCCAAGGGCGCCACTACTGCAAATATACCAACGAGCCTGGTGAACAGCCTTTTTAGTTTTATGAGCGCAGAATTGCAGAATGCATGGTTTGGGGTCAAGATGGAAGACGATGACACTGATCCAAAGAAGAAATACACGAAGGTACTGATAATAAATATTTCTATCTTGGATTTTTATGTATTCTTATTTCAGACCACGTGTCATTCTCTTGAGAATAAGATTCTTTGTTTGAGTTGTATCCATATTCATGTGTCTTCTCATGTACAACCGTTAAACAAAGAAATGACACTCTAGGGAATGACACTTGGTCTGAAATGGGAAAACATTACACCCAAGCTAAAGAGGTATATTCGCATTTCAAATACAACATGAATCCCATTCATAAATCTAACTCTTATTCCACTTCTAATCCCATTCCATTCCCAATTCCAATTTCAATTCTCACTCCAATTAAAAAAAAAAAATTCAGAAAAAACATACTCTTTATGGGATCCCTGTGTTACGTGATGTGTATATGGAATGTTCTTGTTATGGTAAACAAATACGCTTTTATCATAGAGCGGATTTCGTATGAGTGTGAAAAGTCACGGGACACGGCACGGTCACGGCGTGGACACGGCACTGAATGTCGAATCTTTTTATATACAGCACAGCACTCACACGGTCATGGCAAGGCGCGGTCCGTGCCGTAATTTTTTCATAGTCATACGAATACTGCTTTAAGACACTCCTACACATTTTATCTTTCTACCAAAGGTAGCCCAAAAATAAAAAAAAAATCAATAACTTTTTGTTTTGTTTTTCTAGGTGTGCATTGAAATCATCGATCCACTCTACATACTAAAAATGGTCAAGAACAAAGCTACATATTACAACAGAACCGATCCACTCCCTGCTATGACTAAGCACGGAATGTATGAATATATCACGGGCTTGACCGTCACTTTGGATGAAGCTGCCCCTAATTATTACAGAAAACTTAAAAAGTACGAGTTCCAGATAGGTACAGCAGATGAATATGTACCACAGACTGGATTCAAACTGAAAGATGTCAGGTAAAAAAATATCAAATCTTCACTTCGTAACAAATATAACAAAAGTTCTTATCGTATCCTTCACCCTTTCTTTCATAAGGTTTTCTTATTACACCGAAGGAAACGCAATGACTTTTAAAGCCAAAGGCAACTACAAGAAAGTCCCACTGGTCACTTTTAAAACAGAGATCAAGAAAGACGTCCTAACAGGCGCGGCCTACGCCATTGGTAAAACTACCTCAATAAAATTCAACGAACTCATGGCCTCTTTTGGAGTAGCGTCCAGTTCTGTTCCTGATTTTATTAAAAACGGCTTGAAGTAAGTACATAGCTAGAAGTATTTAAGCTTTGACACAATACACCTCAAATACAAAATCATCAGATATTATTGATTTATATTTATTTAAATATTTATTTCTTAGGCTTAAAACTCTCTAATGTATATTTAATAATATCTAATAGCGCTCAAATCATATTTCTCATGTTCTTTATTGATAAAAAATATTGAAAAATATTATTTTGTAGTTTTTCATGTTTTTGCATCTAATTTGGTATTTGTATATATATACACCGATTCCGAACATGGCGGACATACGCAGTTTTCCTGGATCGAGGAGGCAAAAATGAGGCTAGTCAGTCGTCCGTGATCTGTGGAAAGCTGGCTTTTCCCTTAGACATCACTAAAAACGATTCTTAATGGATGTAAACACCATGTAAACACCATGTAACACCAGTAACAAAGATGAAGCTTGCACACAGATAATGAATTACTGACTAGCCTCGTTTTCGCCCCCTCAATCCAGGCCGTCCGTTTGTGTCCGCCATGTTCGGAATCGGTGTATATTCTTATTATATTTTTCATCATTTCCGCGCAGAAAAGCCGGACTTTGGGAGTTCACCATGGCTCCAGCGGAATTTGCCTTCAAGATAGCCAAAGGTGCTACGTATCGGTTTACTGGGTCCATCAGTGCAGGAGGTGTCCCTGTTCATGTGGAAGTCCTAACCTCGTTGAGGCTAAATTCATTAGCCTTTGCTGTTGGGTTTTCGTTTGATCGTGAGTCTTTTGGAGCTCTAACCGAAAAGCTTTCGGATATGAATATTGACTTCCTTAACTCTCTTGGAGTCGAATTTGAGGTAAGAATGTTACGCATCTGTATTGTTTAATACAGCTATTAGGTTGGAGAAGTTCTTGTTGCATGTTGCATGTTGCATGTTGCATGTCGCACGTTGCATGTTACATTTTACATGTTGCATGATCATGATGCACGTTGCATGTTGCATGTTAGATGTTACATTTTACACGTTGCACGTTGCACGTTGCATGTTACATTTTACATGTTGCATGCTGCATGTTGCATGTTGCATGTTGCATGTTGCATGTTGCATGTTGCATGTTGCATGTTGCATGTTGCATGTTGCATGTTGCATGTTGCATGTTGCATGTTGCATGTTGCATGTTGCATGTTGCATGTTGCATGTTGCATGTTGCATGTTGCATGTTGCATGTTGCATGTTGCATGTTGCATGTTGCATGCTGCATGTTGCATGATGCATGTTGCATGATGCATGTTTCGTGTTGCATGTTAAATATTACACGTTGCATGTTGCATGTTCCATGATCAGTGTTTGACCACCATTTGGAGCAGATAACGAGATTCAAAGACTTTTATCAACTGATTGAAACCCAGCAATACCGCGATTGCCCTAAGGCCAAACACTTTTACTAAGAAGTCTAAACTTTTTACCTCTTTTTTATCTGTTTTTTTTTCCAGATCGGCGTATCATTTAGCCCTCCAAAACTCCAAGCTGTCTTGATTGATAAAGAAACAGGTTTCTCAAAAGAGCCCCTAAAAAGTCAAATCACAAAATCTGTTCACCAGGGTCTCTTTATAGGTGCACAAATAGTGCTACCTAAGGATTGCAAGGGAAATAAGTTTTGTGAGGTCACCAAGAACATTATAGGTCCGACTGCAAAGGCTTACTTCAACGGGTTGATTGAATGGAAGAAAGTCACTGTAAGGGCTGGCTTTGCAAACATTCACTTGGGCCAAGGCTTTTACTTTAATAAACTCGAGCTCTATGTCAAAGTAAGTATTATTTAGATCAACTAGACCACTTTACCTTGGGCGTAATGTTTTCCCATTTTACATCACGTGTCATTATCTTGAGAATAAGATTCAATTGAGAATTGCAATTCCAATGGACCTCTCTACCTTTGGCTTTAATTTTTTCTCCCATTTCAGACTACAAGTCTTTTTCTTAAAAATAAGATTATTTGTTTGAGTAGCATCCATATTCATGTGTCTTCTCATGTACAACCATTAAACAAAGAAATGATACTCTAGGGCATAACACGTGGTTTGAAATGGGGAAACATCACAAAAGGTAATTTTTTGTCCGCCATTTTGTCCCCCATAAACGCGCAAAGACGCATGGGAGTGATTCTTTTTTTTCGAAAACACGATTCGCGATCTGATTGGCTAGTTGTTTTTCTTCAGACTACCTGGTACTTTCATCTAAAGTGGGCTCCCTAGAGCATGACGCTTTTACGACCCTTGATTATCGTTGTATCATTTCTATCGAAGCGTCATTTGGAAGAGACATCAGTATCGCTAACTTTCAAAAAAGGGAAAAAATCAGAAAAAAGCTGAAGAAAAATTGAAATATAATTGGCACAAATTGAAATAAGTTTGACGTGAAATTATGAAGTTTCTTTTTCATTTAGGCCGACTGGAATAAAACAAAGCGTCATATTGTCCTGGGCTTCACAGCCGAAGTTAAGATCCCAGTTAACGGAGAAGTTTACCGCGATGGAATTATTGCGCCGTCAAACGAGCTAATTTTGGGCGGAAACATTGAATATGACTTCACAGAACATCAAGTGGCTGGGAAAATCTATTTCCGTGGAATGTGGAGAAGAGCTTTCTTCGTCAAATGGCTGTCATTGGGAAATATCATGCTTGGGTACGTGAGTTAGTTAGTTCCATCTCGAGAACATTTACAGTAAAAAGATAGATCTCATTTTTGTTTAAAAAAAATGTATTGACCCCTTTCACTTGACGTCAAGGTAGCTAAATTTGGAGGACAAACAAAAGATTTTCAATCTCCTGAAAATTGGAACCTATTGTTTTGTCCTCCAAATTGAGCTGTCACGTGCAAGTGGTAAATTGCAGGCAATTGCAAGGCAGGAACAGAGTCAGAGTACTTTACAGCATCAGGCAGATTATTCCAAAGTACAGGTGCAGCTAGAGCAAAGCTGCTGTTACCAAATGAATTCTAATGAATAATGAATTGAATTCCTTTCTTACAGATTGACGTATAAAGTAGGGGCGCCCATACCTATCACAGGGCTACAGTTTGGAATGAGGGCAGAGTTTGGGTACGACTGCTTGCTTCCAGCGGACTTCAAAGTAGACGTAAGATGATATTTAACGTTAGAGTAAATACGGTTTACATTGACAGTTATCAAAGAGGAGGAGATTACACAAAGATGAAGGTGGCAACCGCTATTGAGGGGAGATCATGAAGAAATATAGTGCCTCTTTGGGGGTTGGGCCAGTTTATCTTTATAACGTTCTAACAAAATTCCTCCGACTCCTCAGGCGATGAATAATGACCATTCTCTTACAATATATTTGTTATGTTGGTTTCATTTGGCTACAGTATCATGAGACTGAAAGACGCCTTTTGTTTTCTATAGGGTCACTGTTTTGGAGGTTCAGGCTACTTCGGTGTCGGCAAACCACAGTTCTTTTACGGTGACATAACTGCTTTAACCATAGGTAAAATCTGTCGAATGATTTCAAAAACCATCAAGCTTCCTGAGCCTATCGATGTTACTGGTTTTCCCGAAGGTGCAACGGTAAGAGGAAGTATTCAATACATCTACCTTTCTTTGGGTTTGGCTTTCATCAATTTAAGTCTCGTCGTAATGTAACCGATTGTAAATCAAAATAATAATCATCTTCATCATCATCATCCTCATCCTCATCCTCATCCTCATCCTCATCATCCTCATCCTCCTCCTCCTCCTCCTCCTCTTCATCATCATCCTTATCATCATCATCATCCTAATCCTTATCATCATCATCATCAACAACTCCATGTTTAATCATTATCATCATCAACAACACCTGTATCATCATCATCATCATCAACAGCACATGTATCATCATCATCATCATCAACAACACATGTATCATCATCATCATCATCAACAGCACATGTATCATCATCATCATCAACACATGTATCATCATCATCAACAACACATGTATCATCATCATCATCATCAACAGCACATGTATCATCATCATCATCATCAACACATGTATCATCATCATCATCATCAACACATGTATCATCATCATCATCATCAACACATGTATCATCATCATCATCAACACATGTATCATCATCATCATCATCAACACATGTATCATCATCATCATCATCAACACATGTATCATCATCATCATCAACACATGTATCATCATCATCATCAACAACACATGTATCATCATCATCATCATCAACACATGTATCATCATCATCATCAACACATGTATCATCATCATCATCATCAACAACACATGTATCATCATCATCATCATCAACACATGTATCATCATCATCATCAACAACACATGTATCATCATCATCATCATCAACACATGTATCATCATCATCATCAACAACACATGTATCATCATCATCATCATCAACAACACATGTATCATCATCATCATCATCAACAACACATGTATCATCATCATCAACAACACATGTATCATCATCATCATCAACAACACATGTATCATCATCATCATCATCAACACCATGTTTCACCATCATCATCATCAACAGCACCATAATCATCTCTTTAATATCATTCAGTTTCCCTATTATCATCATAAACAGTTCTTCACTTGGCCTACTTGTTATTCCAGGTTGCCTATGCTACAGAAGCTGTAGACCTCAGGATCGCAGGTGGTCCATACATACTCAAAGGGTTCACCTTAAAGGGACGACTAAACATCTTTGGATGGAGTATTTTTGCTGACATTCAGATATCAGACACCGTAAGTTTCATTTGGTCATAGAGCAGTATTTGAATAACTGTGAAGCATACAGTACTGACTTACAGCACTTGCACGATACGACATGCTGTAACATTGAAATGGCTTCCCATAAGAATGGTTATCGTATGAGTGTTAAACATACAGTGCTGACTTACAGCACTTGCACGATACGACATGCTGTAACATTGAAATGGCTTCCCATAAGAATGGTTATCGTATAACTGTGAAACATACAGTACTGACTTACAGCACGTCGACGGTACGACATGCTGTAACATTGAAATGGCTTCCCATAAGAATGGTTATCGTAGGAGTGGGAAACATACAGTACTGACTTACAGCACTTGCACAATACGACATGCTGTAACATTGAAATGGCTTCCCATAAGAATGGTTATCGTATGAGTGTGAAACATACAGTACTGACTTACAGCACTTGCACGATACGACATGCTGTAACATTGAAATGGCTTCCCATAAGAATGGTTATCGTATGAGTGTGAAACATACAGTACTGACTTACATCACTTGCACGATACGACATGCTGTAACATTGAAATGGCTTCCCATAAGAATGGTTATCGTATGAGTGTGAAACATACAGTACTGACTTACAGCACTTGCACGATACGACATGCTGTAACATTGAAATGGCTTCCCATAAGAATGGTTATCTCATGAGTTGGAAACGTACGCTACTGACTTACAGCACTTGCACGATACGACATGCTGTAACATTGAAATGGCTTCCCATAAGAATGGTTATCTCATGAGTTGGAAACGTACGCTACTGACTTACAGCACTTGCACGATACGACATGCTGTAACATTGAAATGGCTTCCCATAAGAATGGTTATCTCATGAGTTGGAAACGTACGCTACTGACTTACAGCACTTGCACGATACGACATGCTGTAACATTGAAATGGCTTCCCATAAGAATGGTTATCTCATGAGTTGGAAACGTAAGCTACTGACTTACAGCATGCACACGGCACGGTAACACTGAATTGGCTTCCAAACCAACGACTTTATTTTATGTCTTTTTCAGGTTATTTACATTGACATCCAGCCAGACCCAGTTAAGATCGGTTCAATTGCTAAAGTTGTTCGTAGTCCCTCTCAGCAGGATCTTGGACCCAAGTTTTACATTCATATGCGAAAAACTCCTATATATTGGGATGTAAGTATCGCCATCCATGATTAATTTACAATGTTTTTACGAATATAATTTTTTTATCTGTATATATCTTTTAACAATCGTACTTTTACGTTCCTTTTTTACGAGGGTATAGCACTTAATAGCAATTGAATAACAAACCTGTGGACCTTGTTCCATGAGTAGGGGGCTTCCATTATTAGTGTATGGGGGAGGGTGGGTCGGCAAAATCATCTGTTGTCTTTTCCAAATATTACCCAACTCCCCTTCCCGGTTGGCAACAATATCATAACCCCCTATATTTCGCCCAGTATATAACTAAAGCCCTAAAAAGCTGCATACAATTAGTAGCAACCCCCTATATATCTTCCAAAAATAATGTGACCCCCCAATATTGCCGACCCCCCCCCCCCATACAGTAATAAATGAAAGCCCCCTTAAATGTAGTTGGAATTTATAAGTTGATTTTTGTGAAGGGAGGAAAACCGGGGAACTTGGAGAAATCCCTCGAAGAACATGAAAGACCCATCAAGCAAGTCTACTCACATATAATAGTGAGTCCAGGGATCGAATCTATGACTGCTAGTGTCAGATTTAGAGGGTGGTCACATGTTGTCCGTGATCCCACTTTCTAGCTTGGAGCTAGTTGATTAGTAGGTGCATCTTCTAAATTTTGTGACCCCCCTCCCCCAGACTCAAAATCCTAGATCCGCCCCAGACTACGATGAGAGGCAGTGCAAAATCAACGCACAGCGCCCGTGCTTTCCAATAATTTATTATACATTTATTAATTATCAGTGAACTCTTATCTCTTCCAGGCTTACATCGAGGGCTACATAGAACTCTTTTCCATCAGTGTTTACACTCGCCTCAACATGACCATGTCACATATGGAACTCCTTATCCAAGGAAACTTCTTGAACTTAATCAAAGCAGAAGTCTTCGTCGCCGCGGAATATAGTCTAAAATTCTCTTTTGATGGCGCCAAGTTTTACGTCCGAGTAAAGGTTGATCTAAGTGGGATCAATGCGGTAAGGCTACATAGATGAGATGTTTAGATTTGTGCTTCATGAGATAAGAGTGAACATGGTTCATGAACATGAGCATGAAAGAATGTCTTTGCACGCCGTAGTTGTCTAACAAATGGACAAAATGTCAAAAATCGATGAAAATTGGAAATGCCTTGAAACTTGGTTAAACTACTATATGGCCGCAATAGTAGCCAAGCAACATATTTTCTTCACAGTCAAAATTTGCGGATAAAAATTATATATATTTTTCAGCATCTAAATTGTGAGTAAATGACGTCATTTACTCAACCCTATTGTTCTTTAGTTTTTAAACCAAAATTTCTCAACTGCGAGTGGCTCCCAGGCTAAAATGTTTGCCAATCTGGTTTTCATAATCATGATTGAGTCATATTATTCTTAAATACTTGAACTATCCGGACTTTCAAAATATGGGGCGTTTTCATCCAAGTGCCCCTTTAAGTCATGTATTGAAATTTAAGGATCATTGTTTCATATTGTCTTTATAAGCATAATGGTCTCACAAAATTTTATTGCTCACAAATAGGCAATGTGCATCAAAGCTCACAAAACACACTGGGAAACTGAGTCCTGCAAAAATGAAACAGGGAAATCAAAGGAAAAAAATTACACTGTTGCTTTCTGTGGAAATAATTACATTTGCACAGAAAATTTCGAATTGAAGGATTGTCAGGTGAATTTTTAGAGGAGCCACAAAAGCGTAAGGACTCAGTTTCCCAGAGTGCTTTGGGTTTTGTTTGTTTTGTCTATTCCGAGAAAACGAACATATAGTGTTTCACGCATGCGCAAACGTGTTTCTCTATTGTCCATGTAGCACAAAAATATTTTGTTTATCATGTCCTATACTAATGGTGTTGTTTGTACCCAAGCTAGGCCACAATGCAACATGTTTATCGACGAACTGATAGAAAGTGCGCGCGCATGCTGTGTGTTCTTTGCAGCACGCACTCCTATCAAATCAAAGAGTTTAATAACGGTACCGGTGTTCTAATTCTTATTTTAAAATGTATAGGCATTGGACGCTGCAGCGAAAGCAGTTGACGAAGCCTTCAAGGCTGCGCAGAAGAAACTAAGTGAGGCACGCCAACATGTGATCGAAAAGAAAGCAGAATGCAAAAGGAAGATGTCACTCAAGTGCGACAATTGTAATAACTTGAAGTGCAAACAAGCGGAGAGAAATTGTAAGGGAGCGCTGGACAAGTTTGGTAAATGGGTCGGAGGAGTTGTCAACGCTGCAGGTAATTCTCAATTCCATTCATTGCGTCTTGATACCACTAAGGCCCGGTTTAGACGTCGAACTTTAATTTTGCCGCGTGGATTCTAATTGCTATTGAGGACAGCGGCTAAGAAAACGCCGATAACTACCATATAAGACATCAGCTCTTTTGCTTAGCGCCAGGAGACGATATGTGTTAAGTTTGGTTTACATACTTCTACTAGTTTAAGGGAAAACAGCGCTCGACCTCAAAGGCAATTAGATTCGACGCGGCAAAAGTTCGACGTCTGAACTGGGTCTAATACTCGAGTTTTGAATTCTCTGTTACTCAGGTATAGCCTCAATTTCATGTAGAATATTCATGTGTTTCAGTACCGTTCCGTGGAATTTCAAAGTCAGTTTGTATTGTCGAAGTTGTGCATTTTTTTACCGGCTTTACCGTTGTCAATATTTGACAATATTTTGACGTTGAAGTGAGACAAACGGGTCTGTAATCAAGGAATACAGTGGTACTGTATTTTACGAATTCGAAAAAGTTAGGCACCAGAATACCTTTTGAGAGTAGTGTATTGTGAATACTAAAGGTATTGCCCTTTGAATCAATAGGTCAATGGATTTCTAAAACTGTCAAAAAGATTGGCAAGGCTTTAGCACCGGTAAGTGTTTCTTTCTTGCCATCAACAGCTTGAAGTTTAAGGAATTTAAGTCTTACATCTTACTTTGCGCGAGTAAAGATTCGCGAATGCAGATAGTTTGGTTTTTTAGTTGTCTTCTTATTCATTTACTGAATCTTATAGAAGGATTATCCGTAATTAGTATAATTTTAGAATATAGAGTTTCGCGCACTGTGATTTGTCGAGCGACGAAAATTCGCCAAAGCGGAAGTAATGCTAAAACGCTTTATCCTGAAATTCGTCTTTTCTCTGATATTCAAGTCTAAAATCATATCAAAACAATTATTTACCTCAGGCTCGACTACGTCTCGGGAAATATTCACCGATATTCACTTCGCCTTCAATGAATAATTGTTCAGTATTCTTTTTCTGTTTTTAAGGTTGGTAAATTTTTCAAGAAGATCTTCAAGGGTTGGAGACGAAAGAGAGAGTTACAAGAGAAAAGGCACGAGTTATTTTCACTTCACATTAGAAGGAGACGGTTCATCAGTAAACTCATCTGTGAAGGCATCGTCGGGGGTGGATGTAAAAGTAAGTACAAATATCTAGTGAATAATACTCCTCTTTAGCTTGAGTTTGATGTTTTCCAATTTCAGACCACTTGTCATTCCCTAGAGTATCATTTCTTTGTTTAACGGTTGCGCATGAGAAGACACATGAATATGGATACAGCTCAAACAAAGAATCTTATTCTAAAGACCATGTGTCATTCCCTAGACTATCACTTCTTTGTTTAACGGTTGCACATGAGAAGACATATGAATATAGATACAACTCAAACAAAGAATCTTATTCTCAAGAGAATGATGAGACCAATGGTTGTTTCAGGGTTGGATAAAATAGATGTTGGTGTTTTTTTTTAGCTGTTTCATACCTATGTGAGGGCACGTGTAAAGCAATTGAGTACATTGGTAAAGGTCTTTGTAATGTCCTGGATCTGGCCATTGGTTTCCTCAAGGGAATCGAAGCAGCATGTGGTTGGGTCAGCAAAGCAATCAACTTCGTCCTCACACAATTGTTCAGAATCCATAGGTAAGATCTAATTCTCCAGTTTGAGTTTCTCCTTGAGTTTCTAAGTGCTTGTATTGTTAAAGTTGTGTATTCTTTACTTTATCGTTGGTATTTGTGAATATTTTGACACTGAAATGAGGCTAACCCTGTCAGACAAAATACAGGGGAATTTTGGTTTTGTACTCCTTGAAAGATTCTAAGTCAAAGAACGACTGTATTAAGTTTCCAGAAATATATATAGCACTCTCGTACGAGAGAAGTGTTAGGGGACATTTTGCAACTCTTCTCGAGTAACGAAACAAAGTGCGCACGCGTGCTGTGTGATCTCATAATGCACTCGCCATTAACCAATTAGAAAACGAGATTTATAACAGTTAATTTATAATTACTCTTTTCATAGCATCAAGTTCGAGTTTGCAATGGAGAGTTACATCGGAGGATTGTTCAAGAGCATGACGTTCAATGCTGCAGTAGACCTTACCATATTTGGAAAACGTCTGTACCTGTCTCTCGGGTTTAGCTTGACAAACCCATTAGAGAGTCTACGAGGTGGATCAACAAAGGCTACTAACTGGTATAAAGATAAAATGAATCCTAAAGGCAGGACAGACACAGAGAAGCAATACTACGATAAACCCAATCCTTTTGCTGACTTTGAGATGTCTGGTGAGTCTTATTTGTGCCATTTATTAGGGGGGAAATACTGGTCATTATTTAGGGGTTGATGACATTGCAGTCAATCTCACATCTGGGGTCTTTGGTTTCATACCTGGACTTGGCACTGAGATCACACATGAACAGAGTTTGTTTGGTCTCTCCCTTTATTCGAAGGTTTCTTTGGTTTTCTTCCTCCACAAAACCTAACATGCTAAATTCCAATTTGATTTGGGAGTTAGCCGTGCTTTCTAAGTGATCAGCCCAGAGGTTGTTTCAGGGTTCCATCTGTGAGTTAGCCACGCCCTGACTTAGATCAGCCCAGAGGATGTTTCAGGGTTCGATCTGTGAGTTAGCCACGCCCTGACTTCTGACCTTCTGATCAGCCCAGAGGTTGTTTCAAAAGTTATTCCAACTAAATTTAAACATCTTCATAACATTTCAGAACAATTCTCCATCGAGAACCAACAGTCAGCCACTGATGATCGAAAGGGCGGCTGTCTTTTCGTAGAAAGCAATGCCAAAAATACTTACGTTAAGGTTACTGGATGCAACGAGACCGATGAAAGACAATCATGGGCATATACACTCAAGGGCCAAATCATGGTAAGCAGTAGACTCTTTTATTAATGTGGTTATTATCTATTAACAATTTATCGAATTTTGTAAAGAAATGTTACTCGTTTGTCTAACGATTGACGGTCATTTGTAAAGGACCACTACGCTTCGATTGTAAACTGCTAGTCTTCATTAGGCGATGGTGTAGACTGGATGGTGCGTCTCTTATATATTGCTTCTCGGATCATCTGTGCTGTGGTTGGATGGCCGGTTTAGCAATCGTGTTCTGATTGACTGTGTTTGTTCTTTAGTTACCGCCCAGAGTAACATCGGCATTGCAGTCAAACTCTTAGCCTCCTACGCAGACGCTCTTAGGGTCATCATGCAATACTTCTCTCCCCAGAGAAACGTTGCGTGATGACGTGACGACCCTAAGAACGTCTGCAAAGGAGGCTATCAAACTCTAGGCTGTTTATATATCTCTATATGAAGATCTGCATAAAAAAAGTTCCATACTTAACTTTGTGTCTTTTTTTAGAACACTTGGAGTCGTCACTGTATTGATACCAATGGTGCTTCCGCCGGAAACAAATTGATTCAAACCACGTGCAACCCATCACGTGATGATCAGAACTTCCAATGTGATCTTGTGGTGAGGACAGTGAAAAGAAGAAGAGTGAACGTCTGTTGGCAAGCAGGTGAATACACCTTAAGTGACAATAAAACAATGGCTCAAAGTCGAGGTTGGGCTTGATCCAAGCCATTGATTGCGCCATAGTTCAGCGATATTCACAGAATGGGGAAAGGAAACATTGTCGTTACTTGCCTTACTTGATGGTACACGGGATAAGCGTCCCCTAACTATCCATGTACATTCTTTATAAATTCGGAGCTTCTAACACTCAGTCCTTTCCCAGTCCCTTACTCGTTTTTGAAATGATTTGTATTTTTCCACAGGGGATGTCAGTGTTAATGGTCCCGGATCTCTTGTTCATCTGGGTTCTTTGAAATGCATCCACGTGTCTGGAGGTGGTCGGAGTGTCCCGGCTGATGGAACCAAACTAGTTATTCATGCTGGCTGTAACGAGAAGAGGTAAAAGAAGTCTACTACCGGGTGGGGGTGGGGGGAGGGGGGGGGGTGGGGGGGGGGGGGAGGAGGGCTCCCATATATAGAAGGGTGGGGATCTTCCTCGGAAATTTTCAAAATGACTCGTAAAAGGTACCAGCATTCTCTTTCTCATAGTCATAAAAATCGTGAGTTTCACCCCTAAATGGTACCAAATGACGCCATTTTACAGCATTTTAATTAGTGTTTGAACGCCCTAAAAGATACCAAATAACGAAAATTAACCCCTAATAGGTACGAAGAACATCTCCCTTTAACATATGAGTCATCTTAATCTACTCACTTTAAGGGCCTTTTGGTGACTTTAGTTTGGGGCAAGTATTTATTTATTTTTAGTAAGTATTTTTTTTTTTTTGCCAATGGGACAACTGAAATGAGATAGTATGTTAGCCCTAGCATTAGGATCGCCTACCTTCATGTACACGAGAGTTATATAGAAACAGACCAAAACCTTTAGGGCACAGTGTTTTCTCATTTCAGGAATTCTCCTAGAAAAAGAGCGTTTTGAAAACAAAATGCTCGAAATTTACCAAGGAATACAAGCATAATCTCATGTTTCTTTCAGACTGGAATTTGCTCTAGAAAATGGATATCTCAAACACAAAGGAAGCGGCAAGTGCGTGGCTCCAACTGGCAAGATAGTTGATGGGGTAACTCTGGGATTGTTTTCTAACTGTGGTGGAAACAAATTCAGTTTTACTAAAGGAGGATCACTCCAGCACGTTGGTAGCCGAAAGTGCGTGAATACCAGATCTGCGGTAAGATAGCGCAAATTTGTAATAAGGTGTCCAATTTCATTAGATGATGATGGTTGTGATGATGGTGATGAAGATATATAATAATGATGGTGATGATGACGATGATGACGATGATGATGACGATGATAATGATGATGATGATAATGATGACGATGATGATGACGACGATGATGACAATGATTATGATGACGATGATGATGATGATGATGATGATGATGATGACGACGATGATGATAATGATGACAATGATTATGATGATGATGATAACGAAGATGATGATAATGACGATGATGATGATGATAATGATGATAATGACGATGATGATGATGATGATGATGATGATGATGATGATAACGATGATGATGATAATGACGATGATGATGATGATAATGATGATAATGACGAGGACGAGGACGACGATGATGATCATGATGATGTTGATAATAAGATAATTGGCTTTAGTTAATAGACCTCTCTAGCTTGGGCGTAATGTTTTCCCATCTCAGACCACGTGTCATTCTCTTGAGAATAAGATTGTTTGCTTGTGTTGTATCCATATTCATGTATCTTCTCATTCACAACCGTTAAACAAAGAATGGATATTCTAGGGAATGACACGTGGTCTGAAATCGGAAAAAAATACACCCAAGCTAATTATCAGGCATAAATTAAAAAAATTTAAAGGATGTAAAAAAATTATAATATGAATATAATTTACAGCTTTGTAAATATATATATATATTTTTTTTTTTAATTTCATAGTCAATGAAACCTGGAAACGGCGAATACTTGGTGTTGATCAACAGATGTGAAAACAGCGATCAGTCGCTTGAGAAACAACACTTGATGTTTAACTTTATCCCAAGTAAGTTAAAGCTATTGAAGTATGGGAGATGGATACTACTATTAATAGGCTCCTGATCTGGGAATATGCTGGTTCACAGACCCAGTATGGGAGATGGATACTCCTAGTTATGGGCTCCTGATCTGGGAATATGCTGTTCCACAGACCCAGTACTATACGTAGTGATAGCTCTTACAACATACGTTTTGATTCTCGTGTTATTACAGCCGATCCATACGTAACCATGCGACCATGTACAGACTTCGGCAACCCAAGACTGAATCAACGTTTTGAAGTGGAAAACGAACCTATCGCTACAATCTGCACTAAGTTTGCCAAAAGTAAGTCACGATGTATTTTAATGAGGACTGAGGGTTTGTAAAAGCCTTAGAAATGTATTATTTGCAAGTGCCTAAGATCATGATGATTTAATGTGAAAACAAAGTTATGACAGTCAAGAGCCTGTGAGTCTCAGGAGGAAACTACTGAAGAAATTTTGAGAAGTTATCATGAGAAATGAACTGATTAATCTCAAAAAATATATATTTCCCATTCCAAATGTGTTGGGAAAAAGTTTATATGTTTGAGTTGTTTCCATTTGTTTTCTCATTGGCAAACATTAAACTAAGAAATAATACTCAAGGGAATGACACGTGGGCTGGAACGAGGAAGCATAAAGCTCAAAGTAAAAGGGTCTATTCAATCTTTATTTGTACTCTTTTTTCTTTCTTTTTTTTTTTTTGCACTCTTAAATTACATTTTTTTTTGACATTTGAATATAACAATTAACAAGAATAACGAGCACAGCTACTTCAAGTAGCTAAATAAAGCTAATATAACTGAAGTAGCTATGGTCAGTCGGTGTATTTTACATGTATAACATCATCATCAACGACCGCTGACCGTTGGTTGATCTGTTGGTAATAATGTTTAGGGTTTAGTTGTTTACAGTACCGACTTGTTATTTTCAATAGATCTGGCCCACAAGAAGAACACTGCTCAATCCAGTACATCAAGCAATGGCTTCAGTGAACGAGCAGTGGACGAGAATTACAATTCTGACTATAGCATGAAGTCATGTACTCACACAAAAGACGAGAATAATCCTTGGTGGCGTGTTGACTTGGGGTCAGAACATATCATTACTGGTGAGTACCACAACACTACACAAAACGTCCAAGATAGTGGACTCACGACTTTAGGCAGGTTATGCATGCATGCATTGATGAAGGTAAAAGGGATGAGAAGAAATTGGTCAGTTGTTTTCTAACATATAAGTTAAAAACCAAGCACAAAATCTTTCATTGAAATACACCAGTTTCGCATTCACTGCAAACCGCTGTTCATGGTTCTGAATATGGTGTATCAAAAAAGACCTGGACCAAGTTAAGAATTTTTCGTTTCACAAATATACAAATTGCTAGCATTTAAGAGTCCTTGATGTTATTAAAATCTATTATTTAGTGCACTTTAACGTTCTCATTTCATAGATCTTCTCATCGTCAATCGTTACAAAAACTTCGAACGTCTAAAGAACTTTGACGTGCGAGTTGGCGTCAACAGCGACCAAAGTCGAAACCCAACATGCAATGACAGAGTAAGAACCGTGGGGCAAGGACAAGCCTTGCGTCTCCAATGTAACCCACCAATCCCTGGACGATACGTAGCTGTGCAGATGTTTGGCAAGGGAATACTCTCCTTGTGTGAGGTTGCTGTCTATTCCAGAATAGGTACGTTTTGTTGCATGAGGTTTGAACCTATTAAAACAAGTTATAGTCCAGCTAGACGTTTGAGATAGTTGACAACGATAGTTTTTGTTTTGCTTTACTTTGGAGTTTTGAAATGCACCTTCGTTTTCTGAACAAACGACCAAAATTACCACCGTTATCAATATCACCACCATCATATTGTCATCATCATCATCATCATCATCATTGTCATCATAAAGCATCTGTATCACCATCATTTTTTGCATTATAATTCATCTTACCATCATGTATCATCTTCACCATCACCATCATGTGTTATCATCATCGTCATCATTTGTCACCATCATCATCATCACCATCATCATCATCGTCACCAGCACCAGCAGCATCATCATCATCATCGCCATCATCATCATCAGCAGCAGCAGCAGCAGCATCATCATCACCATCACCATCACCATCACCACCATCATCATCATCATCATCATTATACATACATACATACTTTATTATCTTTCCCCATAAGGGCTTTTCGAAGACACTATTACAAAAAGTTAAATATTTTATAAAATCTGTTAAATATCTAAAAAGTGACTGATAATTCATAATAAAAATATATATATAAAGCAAACACGCAGGTTTTAACATACATATATCAATTTCAAATTGAGGTAAGACGAACTTAACCATAAGTCAAGGTCGTCGCTCATTATCATCATCATCGTCTTACGACACTTAACACTGGAGTTCCAGTTTGGTCTTTGCTTTATTGATACGTACTTCGTTTCTAAATGATGTTTGTTGCATCACCTGGTAATCTTCAACCATAATTATTTTGTTTACAGCTCCATTAGCCGATCTCTGCCAACTGGAGAACGGAAACTGCCAACATATCTGTTATAATCTATGTAATCTCAAAGTCAAGTGTGGTTGCTATCCTGGCTTCAGAATGGCTTATGACGGCAAAACATGTATAGGTATGTTGGATTTGTTTTCCTTAACCTCGTGTGGGGAGTATGAGCTTTTGAGGGTGGGGTCAAAGGGCACCGTGTTCACTTTGGGAATTTTTTGGTCCCCTGTGTGTCCGTATAGATAGACTTTGAAATAGTGCTTGGTTTCTGCAAAGCAAGGTTAAGATATAAAGCACCTATATGTAACGTCAGTTTCTTCAGTTGAAATTCAACTGCTATCAATGCGCACTTTACCCCGTCTCTCTCCATCAATGTATCATTTCAAAGCTGAAGCTACACGGATTAGAGAGAAGTCGAAATAGACGTGGAGCTCCTGAGGATTTGTAATAACATTGGTAATAACATCTAAAAAAGGTTAGAACTTCACGTGGCTCGGATGACCACGTAAAATGGCGGTCCCGTCTCTCCACACTATCTAACCCTGCATCGGTGGGACGTAAAAGAACCATTGAGGACGTAAAGAAACCCTGGCACTGACCACCCTCAGTGTCTGGCCTTTACTAATAATTTCTTAATGGGTTGATTGTGTGATGTGGATGGGAATTTTAAGGGGTTGGGAATTGGTGCAATGTACCTCGAAGGGGACCTCGTGTTCTATTGTACAGCACCAGCATGCGGGCAAATAAGACCTCAAATAAGATAAGGCCAAACAAACGACGCTTATTCTCTCTATACTTGTCTTTTCAGATGTTGATGAGTGTCAAGTTAACAACGGCGGCTGTGACCCTATCAGAAGTAGATGTATCAACATACCAGGAGGCCACATCTGTAACTGCAGGACAAATTACCAACCAAAAGAGAATGCCAAGAATCTTTGCGAAGGTACGCATTGATTGAGTGTTATAATGTTTGAACACAAGGAGCCTAAACTAACTGTAGGTTATACCATATAGTCACCAGAGCATCGATAATGCATGACAGGTAACCTGTCTATGCACGATGCTGTTGGTTATATGATGCTGTCATAACACAGGTAGACCAAGCTATCATGACCATATCATGAGACAGGTAGCCCAAACATCGTTATATGATGCTGTCATAACACAGGTAGACTAAGCTATCATGACCATATCATGAGACAGGTAGCCCAAACATCGTTATATGATGCTGTCATAACACAGGTAGACCAAGACAAACTACCTTGATTGATTTTGATAATATCTTTATTCTTTCTAGATTTCAATGAGTGCTCACTCGCCAATGCTGGCTGTGAACACGGCTGTAAGAATACCGTAGGCAGTTTCAATTGTACTTGTTTCAAGGGATACAAGCTCAAGAGCAATGGACACCAATGCAAAGGTAATTCAAAGGAAAAGAAAACAAGGGGGTTTAGCGGTAGCAGTGGCATTTCCACAGAGTGGCTCTTCATCCACTAAATTCAAATTGAAATTTTAAAGTTGACTTTTGCCGAGGGAGGAAAACCGGAGAACCCGGAGAAAAACCCTTGAAGCACAGGAGAGAACCAACAAGCAAATCTAATCATATGCACATCTACTATCTAATTTATTTTATAAATATTGTTATTGTGTTTCAGATATCGACGAATGTTTAGAAACACCAAACAATGGAGGGTGTGCTCAAAAATGTGAGAACTATCAAGGTGGATATGCATGTAGTTGTGACCGGGACGGCTACAGACTGATGCCCGATGACAAGGGATGTGAAGGTAATATATACTAGTGGCTCGACCTAATTTCTAGAAACCTATTTCTAGAAGTTTGTTGGTCATTCCAATACAAAAAAGGAACTTATTTATTTATTGTATCTAAACACGAATATTTGAGGTGTTTAAAATGAGTTCGTTCACTATGTAGACACGGAAACATGGTACCACATGGCCTACGAAGATCGCATTGTGTGTCCACCCGCGCAACGCGCGTGCAATGTTGCCGGCGATGTCGCAGAAGTAGAAACGAATTCTTCTTTTGCCACGTTGCCGGCGACAAGTTTTATTTCACTATGTGACAACGTCGCAACGTATGACATCCCCCTTGAAACCCATTGCAAACTACGTTGAAGGCGTGTGTATTACGAGAAGAAACACCAGTCATTCCAGCTATCTCTGTATTTTCTGATACCGCCTAGTGGTTCATTTAGAGATCAAGGGGAAAACATTGTCTTATGATGAAAGTTTGAAGCCACTTGCAAACCAATTACTTCTCTATCAAATATCGTCGTCCAGTGGCTGGGCTTGACTTAGAAATAGACCCACATACTGCCCTTGGGTCTTGGAATGACCTATCTTATTTGTTTATCACCATGCTATCCCTCCATTAGCTCCAACAACCTGTTTTTGAAGTAGGTTTACAAAATAATATTGAATCGATAGAATATTTTGGATTTTGAAATCTTGAAGCCCTCATTTTTGGTTTTTGAATGTTGCTTCACAGAGATCTACTGTCCCGCTCTGGAGGCGCCATTCCGTGGATCTATTCTTCCTTCGACGTGTGCCGATGAAAGGGTCAACATTCGCCGCAACACTATGTGTACATACCAATGTCCAACTGGTTATAAACTGGCCAATGGAGGCAGATCATTAACTTGTAATATTGATGGTACATGGGCTGGAAAGGTGCCTTATTGCAAACGTAAGTATAGGCTATGTAGAGAAGAAAGCTTTTGAGGGAAAAAAGGAAGTAAAAAAAAAAAAGAGAGTCAAAAAAATAATATGATTGGACGCCATTTTGAAAAAAAAAAGGAAGAAAAAAGCGAAAGAAAAAAAGGATAATTGAAAGAAAGACAAAGAGAAAGAATAAGAGAAAGAGGAAAAGAATAAAAGAAGTTAAGAGAGGGTGCAATGGAGAGAAAAAATTTGAAAAAAGCTAGTAATAAGAGCAAAAAAAGAGGAGAGAAAATGAATATAATGTAAAAAAGAATGCAAAGAAAGAATGAAAAAAAGAGGGAGAGCGAAGATAGACGTGCATACACAACGACCACTTGTAGGGAGGTGGCCGTTAGTGGAGGTTCGACTTTAA
The DNA here is from genome assembly GCA_964019055.1 of Anthopleura xanthogrammica. Classification (NCBI taxonomy): domain Eukaryota; kingdom Metazoa; phylum Cnidaria; class Anthozoa; order Actiniaria; family Actiniidae; genus Anthopleura; species Anthopleura xanthogrammica. The sequence goes on from OZ025218.1 coordinate 544,667, forward strand.
TTTGGGGTGCTATTTATTTATTCTATTTTATACTATATTTTAGCCGAGGTTTGCCCAGTGCTACCAGTACTAACAAATGGAGGTTTGATCCCCAAGTCTTGTTCCATGAAGGATGTGGAGCACGGTATGAGGTGCGTGTATTACTGTAAACCTGGCTACGAGTTACGTGGACCAAGATACACTACATGTAATAATACACAATGGAGTGAACCATCACCGGTATCCTGCGTTAGAGGTACGTTAACTAGCCGTTTACATATCGAGCGAGAGACTCGAACCAAGTTCCTCAAAATTAACTTAATTTAAAAATAAACCCCATTATAGGAAAGAACAAATGCAAATTAGTTAGAATTGAAAGTTTGAGCACGTTTGAGCAAATTGTAACCAAATTACGATATCTTTAACAAAAAATCAAAAATACAAGAGAGTAAATGGTTTGAACCCAGGATCATATAAAGAGTGTTAAGTGTGAACGTCCGGGTGAGTGTAGTCTGAAAAAAGACTGTCGTTGGTGGTGACTGACGATTCGATAACCTGAGCGTAAGATACAGTGTACAGTGTACGGTATAATGTATGGTTGAAAGGACGTTTGGAAGGACGTCCAAATTTCACTGGAAAGGCCGTTCTCACTGCCGTTAATCGATGATAATCAGTCGGTAATATATTTTTTGACTTGAGGCAGTGAAAAGCCAAATTCCAATGGATAACTCGCAACTACGGTGTCCGCGTAAATATGAAAAATGGAATTAATGTGCAGAACTTTACATTAATTCCCTAATGTTCCTTTCGTACTTTAGTATATCAAGAACCATGGATACGATGCCCCGCAGACATCGTAGTTGATTTAACAGCAGATAGCAATACAGCAGTTCTTGGATTCAAATGGCAGTTGCCTGTAACTAACATGAAGACAGCAGTGGTATCACCTAGCAACCTGAACGAGAACTATGCGTTCCCGGCTGGCAAGATACGTGTCAAATGGACCGCAACCAATCCTGGTGGTGTTTCAAAAAGCTGTTACTATTACGTCATAGTACAGGGTAAGTCTGTTTTCTTGAAATATATATTAGACCCCTTTCACGTGACGTCAAAGCAGCTCTAGGCAATGTGTATCAAAGCTCACAAAGCACTCTGGGATACTGAGTCCTGCATAAAATGGAACAGGAAATATCAAGGAAAAAATCACGTTATTTTCGTTTGTAAAAAATACTTAAATTTCCATAGAAAATGTGGAAGGAAAAATTGTCAGATGAATTTATTAGAGGAGCCAAAAAAGCGTAAGGACTCAGTTTCCCATCATGCTTTGTGCTACAAGTTCGAGCTCATGCTCATTGGGCTATTTGGAGGACAAAACAAAAACAATTCAATCTCCTGAGAATTGGAACCTGTCCTCCAAATTGAGCTGCATTCCGACGTGCTGCTTTCGAGATTTGCTATCAATCTGGTTGGTCGTTATTGATGTTTCTTTTGTCTTATTTTCTCACACGATAGATAAGACCGCACCAAAAGTTCAAGACTGTCCCAAACCATTCACAGTCAAGTCAAACAACAATCCCGTCACAGTCTCTTGGAAGGAGCCGGTATTCACGGACAATGTTGCCGTTGTATTTAGTATGTCGAACAAGAAGCCTGGGCACCAAATGCAGCGAGATACAGCAATAAATATCCGCTACACAGCCTTAGATGCTGCTGGAAATAAAGCTTTGTGTGACTTCCATATTACAACTCAAAGTAAGGAAAGCTATAAAGCCCATAATTCATTTCTTTCTTACCTATCGCCTATCTCTTTTGGCTTTGGCAACCTTTTTTTGAAATAGGTGTATAGGGTAAATAACGTATCTCGCTGTTGCTATTCTTGCAGGTATTACTTGTCCACGACTTCAACACCCAGCTAATGGTAATGCCATAGTGACTCCGATGTTATTGTATCTTCGATGCAATCCCGGGTATTACTTCAACCCTAAGCCCGCCGGCGCTAGGACACTAACAAATACGGTATATAGGTGTATGGCAGGGCAATGGAAAATCTACTACAATGGAGGATACCAGGTCTTGACGGAAATACCCGCATGTGCAGGTAATAAAACTCACTTGTTTGCAGAAGTATCTTATGTGAACCCATAATCTTATTATCAGAATAGGTATCTGGGGCTTCAGATGAGATGCCAATAACTTTATATTCGGTGTTCGACACGCGCTCTATCTCCCTCAAACGATTGCAAGATGGCGTCATTTGACCACCACTACCAGAATGCCTCGCGAATTTTCTTTCATATTCAAATTTGTATTCCCTCATGAGAATAGTTAGACAATTAGTGCTAGTTAACTGAACAAAAGAAGGTGTGGAAGAGTTTAATTTCTGGTAGTAGAGGTTAATGATCCCATAATGCAAATATTCTATTGCAGGGTTTCAATCTCATTATCTGTTGCATGCATGAACTGACCAATCACAGCGCGTTTCGATGCTCAGTCAAGCGGCCTTAGCTCCCAGTCTCTTTTCAATAGAAAAACACGCGTTTCCAGGAATTTAGAGAGAAAAACGGTTGAAGTACGAGATGAGTAATGCCCAAGGTTGGCCTATGCTATCCCATATCCCCAAGGTACTGTCTCCGCTATCCCCCAAGGTATCCCCTAGACATCCCCTGTCTATCCCCTTGTCCCCACTGCCATACAGTCCTCTCCAAGAACTATGTGTCTCTCCCATCCCCTTGTCCCAGGACATCCCCTGTCTATCCCTTTCTCTCTTACATGGTATTTTTCAAAAAACTCACTAGCGAGGCTGGGATCCCTTAGGGGATTCCTAAAGGACAAGGGTATTGTAGAGACACATCGATACTCTGTAAGGCATAGACCAGAGACAGGGGACAGGTAAGGGATGTCCCAGGGGATCCCTTAGGGACAAGGGTATTGGAGAGACACATCGATTAATTAAGGTGAGGACAAGGGGATGGACAAGGGAGGTATAGGGGATCCCTGGGGGACGGCGGAGACAGCTCTCTAGGGACAGTGGATAGCATAGGCCAACGCTGGACATGTGTGTACGAGATGTATAAAAATTAAAGCGAATGAATCTTTGGCATTGTTCGCCATTTACAATCCCTATTTCGAATTCCGCGCAATAGATGGCTTTCAAGATTGGGACGGGGCGGGAGGGATTACAACAACAATCCTTTTCGCGCGTGAAACAAAAAAAATATTCAATTCTTGGATTTTATTTACCAGGACTAACATCACCAATCGACGGAAAATGCAAGGCTGGTTCAACCAGGGAACAGGCTCTTTGCAGTAAGTTGTCCTTGAAATCTCACATCATGATATATGACCAATGGTCCTCAGGTTTTCTACTCTCGTTCTTATTTATGATGTTACTAAACGTTAATAAACTTTATTTCAGTCAACTGCGCCCCAGGAACATTCCACAATCAGACATCAGATTCGTGCCAGGAGTGTGGCAAGGGTACCTACATAGACATAGATGGCATGACGGCTTGCCAACCATGTGACAAAGGCCACTCTACCAAAACTAGTAGAAGCACAAAGGCGTCAGACTGTCTGCGTAAGTATTGCTATCTTATTAAGATGCTTTTTAGGTGTTTTAAGGCCGGCAAAGAAATCTTATGGTTACTTTTCTGCCGGAATGACATGCAATGGAACAACAAAACTGAATATCTGAATCTGTTACTTGTAGCATTGTGTAGCCCTGGTTCGTTCTCTGATAATGGTCTAGAAGAAGCTTTCGCGTCATGTGAGAAGTGTCCAAAAGGATCATACCAGCTCGATGAAGGACAGACAAGCTGTCTTCCATGTCCATTTGGCAGTACAACTACCGCTACAGGTAGCATTTCACTTGATGCCTGTGTTGGTAAGTATTATAAATGTTTTTTTCAGAATTCATTATTACTAACTGTACCACTGTAGCACGTCGGAATGTAGCTCAATTTGGAGGACAAAACAATAGATTCCAATCATCAGGAGATCTAAATTCTTTTTTTTTTTTGCCCTCCAAATTGAGCTGGTTTGATGTCAGGTGAAAATATTTCAATAAAAGAATATTTCTCAATGGAATGTCATGTGATCTGAAATGAGTAATTCGCACACGAAGCTAAAGAGGTATGTAAGGCAGTCAGTGAGTCGATAGTAGGGGAGCATAGCGTCATGGTATATTTTACAGAATGGCAAAAAGTCTATTAGGAAAGAACACAATTAATATTCTTCAAAATCGTTGTATAGTTCCAGCTAGTATATCCGAGACGTATCCCGAACGTGAACTGATTGTAGACGAAGGAGATGTACTATTGCTAGAGTGCTTCATCAGTGGACGGCCAACACCGGCTGTCACGTGGTCTAAAGTTGGAGGTAAATCCTTGATTGATTGATTTTAATCAGCCCAGAGGTTGTTTCAGGGTTTGATCTGTGAGTTAGCCATACCCTGACTTAGATCAGCCCATGCAGAGGTTGTTTCAGGGTTTGATCTGTGAGTTAGCCGTGCCCTGTCTTAGATCAGCCCAGAGGTTGTTTCAGGGTTTGATCTGTGAGTTAGCCGTGCCCTGACTTAGATCAGCCCATGCAGAGGTTGTTTCAGGGTTCGATCTGTGAGTTAGCCATGCCCTGACTTAGATCAGCCCAGAGGTTGTTTCAGGGTTCGATCTGTGAGTTAGCCGTGCCCTGACTTAGATCAGCCCATAGGTTGTTTCAGGGTTCTATCTGTGAGTTAGCCATGTCCTGACTTAGATCAGCCCAGAGGTTGTTTCAGGGTTCTATCTGTGAGTTAGCCATGTCCTGACTTATATCAGCCCATGCAGAGGTTGTTTCAGGGTTTGATCTGTGAGTTAGCCGTGCCCTGTCTTAGATCAGCCCATGCAGAGGTTGTTTCAGGGTTTGATCTGTGAGTTAGCCGTGCCCTGTCTTAGATCAGCCCATGCAGAGGTTGTTTCAGGGTTCGATCTGTGAGTTAGCCATGCCCTGACTTAGATCAGCCCAGAGGTTGTTTCAGGGTTCGATCTGTGAGTTAGCCGTGCCCTGACTTAGATCAGCCCATAGGTTGTTTCAGGGTTCTATCTGTGAGTTAGCCATGTCCTGACTTAGATCAGCCCAGAGGTTGTTTCAGGGTTCTATCTGTGAGTTAGCCATGTCCTGACTTATATCAGCCCAGAGGTTGTTTCAGGGTTCGATCTGTGAGTTAGCCGTGCCCTGACTTAGATCAGCCCAGAGGTTGTTTCAGGGTTTGATCTGTGAGTTAGCCGTGCCCTGACTTAGATCAGCCCAGAGGTTGTTTCAGGGTTCTATCTGTGAGTTAGCCATGTCCTGACTTAGATCAGCCCAGAGGTTGTTTCAGGGTTCTATCTGTGAGTTAGCCATGTCCTGACTTAGATCAGCCCAGAGGTTGTTTCAGTGTCCTAGCTATCTGTGAGTTAGCCGTGCCCTGACTTAGATCAGCCCAGAGGTTGTTTGAGGGTTCGATCTGTGAGTTAGCCATGCCCTGACTTAGATCAGCCCAGAGGTTGTTTCAGGGTTCTATCTGTGAGTTAGCCATGCCCTGACTTTGATCAGCCCAGAGGTTGTTTCAGGGTTTGATCTATCAGTTAGCCATGCCCTGACTAGGATCAGTCCAGAAGTTGTTTAAGAGCATGGATAAAGTTTGGTTCGCTGGGGAAAGACCGCGAATAAAGTCATATTTACACCGGTCAATACTCATCTTGTGGTCAATATTTGTTTGTTAATAGTTATATCTATCTATATTTTGCAGCTTCTCAGCCCAGTTCTGACCGTGTGGTATCAACATTACTTTACGATCTGAGCATGACAGTCATCGGCCGTGATTACGTCATTTCTAAAGCCCAGATCTCTGACAGCGGCACTTATGAATGTCGTGCACAGAATTCTCTAGCTTCTGCCCAACACCAAGTGCGTGTTGTTGTACAAGCTCCTAAACCCACCCCCTCGCAGTAAATGGTAGTTATATGGGATGACATAAAAAAATTATAGAGGTAATTTTGGAAAATATTGTGGGCGAAATTGGGGAAGAAAGCCTCAGCTGTATGTGTTTATCAAATAAAGATTATTATAATCATCATCATCTTTCTTGTTCTTGTTCTTCTTGTTCTCATATATTTCCCTAAATCCATTCAAACCATGCGTTATAGTCCACAGGAATTGCCCCAAAAGATGAAGAATAAGAGATTTAATACAAAGCTCTTTTTGGGAAGATAAGGTCTCGTAAAACACGTGGAAACCACCCAAGGGCGATTTATATATTATGCAAATAAGTTCGAGGAACGCCTGGTCATTTTCATCGATTTTACACCAACGGATTAAGCTCAACATTGAGCATTTTCAGTTGGTGTGAAATTCATGATTTTGACCAGGCGTTCCTCGCCCTTTTATGTATAAGCCTCTTGAATTGAAGAAGGGAACAGAACGGAACCGAACAGAACAGAACAAAGAACCCCAGAACAGAGAACAGACTGATAAAGAACAGAGCTAGTAGGGAACAGAGCAGGGAACAGAACAGGGAACAGAGCAGGGAACAGAACAGGGAACAGAACAGGGAACAGAACAGGGAACAACGGGGAACAGAACGGGGAACAGAACAAAGAACCCAGAACAGGGAACAGAACAGAAAACAGAGTGACAAAGAACAGAGCAGGGAACAGAACAGCTTGAATGAGTTCGAGGAACGCCTGGTCAATTTCATCAATTTTACACCAACGGATTAAGCTCAAAATTGAGCATTTTCAGTTGGTGTGAAATTCATGATATTGACCAGGCGTTCCTCGTCCTTTACATATCCGTGACTTGAATGAAATTCTGCGGGGGTTAATGAAAACACCTCAAAAATGCCCAAAATCCACCCAAACCATGTGCTATAGTCTACGGGAAGTGCCCCAAAGCGTTAAGAATAAGAAAAGCAATTTTCGAGAGGAACACTTTCAGAGAACATCAGGAACCAGATAGGAACTACTTCTATATCATGCAAATGAATTCGAGGAACGCCTGGTCAATTTCATCAATTTTACACCAACGGATTAAGCTCAAAATTGAGCATTTTGAGTTGGTGTGAAATTCATGATTTTGACCAGGCGTTCCTCGCCCTTTATATATAAGCCACTTGACTCAATTGAAGAAGGGAACAGAACGGAACGGAACAAAACAGAACAGAACAAAGAACCCAAGAACAGAGAACAGACTGATAAAGAACAGAGCAGGGAACAGATCAGGGAACAGAACAGGGAACAGAACAGGGAACAGAACAGGGACCAGAACAGGGAACAGAACAGGGAACAGAACGGGGAACAGAACGGGGAACAGAACAGTGAACAGAACAAAGAACCCCAGAACAGGGAACAGACTGAAAAAGCACAGAGCAGGGAACAGAACAGCTTGAATGAGTTCGAGGAACGCCTGGTCAATTTCATCAATTTTACACCAACGGATTAAGCTCAAAATTGAGCATTTTCAGTTGGTGTGAAATTCATGATTTTGACCAGGCGTTCCTCGCCCTTTATATATACGTCTCTTGAATGAAATTCTGCGGGGTTAATGAAAACACCTCAAAAATGCCCCAAATCCACCCAAACCATGTGCTATAGTCCATTGGAAGCGCCCCAAACCGTTAAGAATTAAAAAAGCACTTTTCGAGAGGAACACTTTCAGAGAAACTCAGGAACCAGATAGGAACGGCTTCTGTATCATGCAAATGAATTCGAGGAACGCCTGGTCAATTTTATCAATTTTACACCAACGGATTAAGCTCAAAATTGAGCATTTTCAGTTGGTGTGAAATTCATGATTTTGACTAGGCGTTCCTCGCCCTTTTATGTATAAGCTACTTGAATTGAAGAAGGGAACAGAACGGAACGGAACGGAACAAAGAACCCCAGAACAGAGAACAGACTGATAAAGAACAGAGCAGGGAACAGAACAGGGAACAGAACAGGGAACAGAACAGGGAACAGAACAGGGAACAGAACAGGGAACAGAACAGGGAACAGGACAGGGAACAGAACAGCTCGAATGATCGAGTTCGAGGAACGCCTGGTCATTTTCATCAATTTTACACCAACGGATTAAGCTCAAAATTGAGCATTTTCAGTTGGTGTGAAATTCATGATATTGACCAGGCGTTCCTCGCCCTTTATATATACGTCACTCGAATGAAATTCTGCGGGGTTAATGAAAACACCTCAAAAATGCCCCAAATCCACCCAAACCATGTGCTATAGTCCACAGAAAGTGCCACGAAGGATGAGGAATAATATAATTCATAAACAGGGCACAGGGAATAGAACAGGGAACAGAACAGGGAACAGAACAGGGAACAGAACAGGGAACAGAACAGGGAACAGAACAGAGAACAGGACAGGGAACAGGACAGGGAACAGGACAGGGAATAGGGAACAGAATAGAACAGAGTATAGTAAAGCAACTCTAATCAATAAAATAATGTATTTTATTATATAGCTTAGATAGTATGCGTGCTCTGATTGGTCGAGAACTGTGCTTTATTAGCGAACGGAGCAAGGTTGCTGACGCCATGCACGACTGAAGTGCCGAAAGCACTCAAAAAGTGTGTGAAACGCTCGCCGACGGCTCGTGCTCTTCTTCACACTGCTTTCGTGCTTACGTGATCACTTGCTGCGTGCTTTATTGAAGAAATTGAAAACGCACGCGCGTGTAGTTATAAAGCACCCGGGGATCGGCAGAGCACGAGAGAAGTGTTAGGAGAAGCAAGACTGTTCGGACATTCCAACGAGTCTTATATAACTTCATCACACAGCATAGCAAGCAAGTTCTTTGTTTACTTTATAAGATATCAATTAGAGTCCCTTTTCTTTCGGATACCACCAATGACAGAATAGAAAGTGAGTGCGCATGCTGTGTGCTCTCATAATGCACGTGCCATCAACCAATCAGAAAGCGAGATTTATAACAGTTATTTTATAATACTGAACTGCTGAACGGAGCCCGGGGGTGCTTTCAATTTGTCCAGAAAAACCCGTGATATCTGTTTGAATACAAATGGAACTGTCACTTTTTCAGAACTGCCATTCCGGTTGGTACGAACCAACTGGAATTGTCTGAAGCATTTGATAATTTCTCGGAATTTCTCAGGTTAATTTCTCTAATTCGCACGTTCATAGTTGGTAGGTGTAAAGTTGGTTTGAACTGTTCCATTAGAACCATTCTTGTCTCGGTTTCATCAACCGGTTTGTTTTGAACAAATGGAAAACACCCCGAGAAACCTCTCTAATTTTGATTAAAATATTCTGCTACAAGTTGTTGATAACAATGTCAATACAAATCCTGACATTTCCTTGATTAATTTGATCCCTTGTAGCACGTCGGAATGCCGCTCAATTTGGAGGACAAAGCAATAGCTTCCGATTCTCAAGAGATTGAAATTCTTTTGTTTTGTCCTCCAAATTGAGCTGCTTTGACGTCATGATATGTGCAACAGGGTCTATTGCTCTAATTTGTTTTATCTTTCTCACAGACGTAAATCATCGCAATGCTGTGGTTGCAAACAGCGTCATTCCATTTCATACTCCTTAGATATATCATACCACAGTCTTCCGCTTGTCCATTGTAGTTGTTTGGTTCGCCTGAGTTCCAGTTGGTGTACTGCTGGCTGGACAAATAAGTGCCGTCCACCCATGTGAATTTTTGGTTAGAATCTAGAAGAACAAAGAATGTTGAAATGCCTACTCATAAGAATGGCTATCGTATGAGCTGGAAACATACGGTACTGACTTACAGCATATACGTACACGGTACGACATACTCTAACATTGAAATGGCTTCCCATAAGAATGGTTATCATATGAGTGAAAAAAGTACGGTACTGACTTACAGCACGTACACGGTACGACATGCCGTAACATTGAAATGGCTTCCCATAAGAATAGTTATCGCATGAGTGGGAAACATACAGTACTGACTTACAGCATATACGTACATACGTACACGGTACGACATACTCTAACATTGAAATGGCTTCCCATAAGAATGGTTATCATATGAGTGAAAAAAGTACGGTACTGGCTTACAGCACGTACACGGTACGACATGCCGTAACATTGAAATGGCTTCCCATTATCTGCGAGTAAATCATCGAATCACAACGCGTGGTTAAGGCTACGATAGACTACAATCAGTAACCTCAAAATCTCAATAGATCTATATTTTTACCTCCAACTAGCCCCATCCACATGAGACTGTTGCTACTTGAGTAAGTACGAGCCAGAAGAGCCACGTATCTGTTTTCTTGGGCTGAGGTTATCTTCACCAAGTCACCTCCCATGGATAAACATGCTTTTCTTGCTTCGTTCCATTTGGTCGTTGGCGTGCTGCCAGCCCGGTAACAGGAACTCGAGCCTTTGTAGGTCACCCATCCTGATGAACAAGAAACTATAACGAAGGATAATAATTCCAAACATTAAAAACGCTTCTACAATTATTTTTTGAAAGTTAGTGTGAGAGAGAGAGAGAGAGAGAGAGAGAGAGAGAGAGAGAGAGAGAGAGAGAGAGAGAGAGAGAGAGAGAGAGAGAGAGAGAGAGAGAGAGATTTAGAAGAGGAATACGACACACATAAAAGAAAGTTTGAGCAGATTCCATCGACTTCAAGAACTAATCTCTGAATATGCAAGCAAGAGAATTGTGGTAGTGGTAGTGCACTCGCTCTTCTCATCTCTAGGATCTCTGGTTTGATTCCTGCACTCGACATCAAATGTGAGTAGAGTTTGTAAGTTCTCCTTTTCCCTTGCTGTTGCTTGCTATTCCCAATGTTTCCTGAAAACATAAATATACAACAAACCTAACATTTTGTGGCTTGTAGTAAGGTACTTACGACATCTTGCAGAAATACAAGTTGACTGTAGAATCAACGAAAGATTTCCCAAGAAGAAAAGCAGAGTTAACTTCAACATTATCGAATTGTTCAAGACTAATATTTCTGATTTCAAGTCAAATTCTTTCTAACTCGTCTAGCAGAAGCTTCTTATAGACCGCCTTCAGAAAATATTAATTAATCTCCAAAATTCAGGGTTTTATAGACTTGGAATCGTGACAGAAAACCCGTACTTTTATGGAGACTTACCTTTAGGAAAGGTCAACAGGAAGTCACCGAGTCCTTTCCGGTATAAAATACGCTCTTCCTTTTAGTCTGTAGCTTCTGAAATTATATTTAAGACATCCTGTTACAAATTCCATCGCGATGAATTTAAGCATTGTAATGGTTTTGCATATATTATCCTTAGCACTATCCTTAGCACTATCCTTAGCACTACCCTTAGCACTATCCTTAGCACTACCCTTAGCACTATCCTTAGCACTATCCTTAGCACTATCCTTAGCACTATCCTTAGCACTATCCTTAGCACTATCCTTAGCACTATCCTTAGCACTATCCTTAGCACTATCCTTAGCACTATCCTTAGCACTATCCTTAGCGCTATGATTGTTGGAGAGTATCTGATTATTTTCCTAACAGAAACCGCTAAAATAAAACAAAAAATGATCTACATGTTTTAACCTCCACCTGAAACAAATAGCACGTTAGAAAACAAATCCTGTCATGAAGAAAAAGTACTGAAAAATCTTTTAATTATAGAACTGATTTTCGTTTTGGACCCGGAAGTCGTTCCCCATACGAGTCACGCTAAACTTAAGACCTCTTTAGCGCGCGCAATCGTCGTCATGACGAGGTAAGCTTTTGTGGACGTCAATCAAGGCGTTTCCATGACATTCCATAGGCACGTGCTCTGTCAATCACAGGGCTTCTCATGATCACGACGAAGTAAGCTTTTGTGGACGTCAATCAAGGTGTTTCCATGACGTTCCATAGGCACGTGTTTTTCGACAATGTGATGAAAACAATTTATTTGCGTCTACCAAACCCTATTTTCGTGATTTGTACATTTTCAAGGATGTGATTGTGACACAGTGTAACTAGTGAACTTCTTGATCCCTTGGCCACTGAACAATTACTCGCCAAATCAAAATAACAAAGGTATAAATGTTGTTATGGTACACCCAATGAATATAGGAACTACTACAAACCTACCTTCCTCCCTGAAGCTTCGCAGAGCTGACGCTTCCAAACCAATGAGGGAAGAGACGACTGCAGCAACGAATAGCCGATAATTCGTCACATGGACTCGATGCCACATTGGGAACTTAAGGCCGAGGAAGCGCTCACAGTTTAATGTGGTGAGTAAAACATGAGAAGCAATTGATGTGCTCATAAACAGCGTCACAGTCACATAGCAGTTCGGTGGACGTCTCATCTGGTACGCGATTTCTTTGTCCAAAAACAGCGTACAACCAACTGCACCTCGCAAGAGATCGTTCATCGCGATGGCTCCCAGAACAACATTGGCTTGTGTTCGGAGAGCTGGCTTCCGATAAAATGCCAACAGTACCATCACGTTCAGAAAGATAGTAAATGGACAAGATAAGGTGGTTGCGACCAAAGTAAAGAGAGACGTTGCGAGGGAAGCAGGGCTTGCCTGGTGTGGATCCTTCAGATCATCATAGGTTTGACAAACGAAGAGTGCGGCATTCTTGTAGGAGTTATTCGTGGTCGTTTCATTTGTAGGCGCCATTTCTTGTCTACCAGTGGCTGGACGTCCTGTTGAACTAAGTCACGTTAGCTCTCACAACACGCTCTATAAAGTGGAGGGTTTGGAAAAGCCGTGTTTATACTACATGTCCAATGTTCCCTTTCGTTTAAAATAGAACTTTTAATTTCGAAAAGACAGACGTCACTTCCTTGCGCAGCATTTTTCTTTTTTCTGTTAATCAGTAAGTCTGAGAAACACACGCCTCCTTTACAGACGTTATTTGTGTAAGAGACCAACACAAATGACGTCTGCAAAAGAGGCTAGACAAACGCTGAAGAGTGGGGCATTCAACGGGAAATCATGCGTTCTTGTTTCATTTGTAGGCGCCATTTCTTGTTTACCAGATTTCTAGACGTTCTGTTGAAATTAAGTACTTAACCCAGCAATATAAGCTAGAGCTTTAATGAAAATGCAGGACCATTGAAAGCGGAGAGCTTAACTGGAAAATTCTGAAAATGGCGTTTTTATGCTATCAAATGACAAAATCTAACTAATAAAAGAGAGAATTAAAGCGTGGTCCTGGTTGAATAATAACCTTAAAAGATACCACTTTGAAAAACACAAGATAAAACATTTAAAATAAAAAATCATAGAGTTTATTGCAACAAACATTGGGAGTCATCAAAAGCTTTCCTTACTAGAATGTACCCCTAAAAATACTGCATGTGCTAAAAACCAACGACTTTCCCTTTCTACCCATAAAAGAGGGGGTGCCTTACGATTTTAACCCCTAAAAGATACGATGTTCATTAAAAACCCTACCCCCTAATGATAACTGGTACTGTCAAGTTTCCTATTCAAAGGATAAAGGAAAAACAATATGCATTTTCCCAATATTTTACCACGTACGTAAAAAACTAGGATTTCATGCATCTTTCATTACAAAAAGGTTACAAGGAAGTGGGCCTTCAACAAATCAATATTGCTTTTCTTTTTCACACAAGTAAATTAAAGCAGTATTGCCAACACATATTTCGTCATTCCAGTCTAAGCTGCCTAAGTACATTACCCCGCAATCTTCAGCATTGCCTTTGTAGTTGTTAGGTTCGTCTGATCTCCATTTAGAGTATTGACCAGATAAGGCAGATCCATCCACCCATGTGAATACGTTGTTGGATTCTAGAAAAAAAAAAGAAATGCAATTTATAAGATGTAAAACAAGCTAGTAAGCCAACCAGCCAACCAGCCAACCAGCCAACCAGCCAACCAGCCAACCAGCCAACCAGCCAACCAGCCAACCAGCCAACCAGCCAACCAGCCAACCAGCCAACCAGCCAACCAGCCAACCAGCCAACCAGCCAACCAGCCAACCAGCCAACCAGCCAACCAGCCAACCAGCCAACCAGCCAACCAGCCAACCAGCCAACCAGCCAACCAGCCAACCAGCCAACCAGCCAACCAGCCAACCAGCCAACCAGCCAACCAGCCAACCAGCCAACCAGCCAAGAGAATATCATATTACTTATCCTGACTTATTGCTTTTTCTTTTTTGTGTGTCTTCACCTTGTAGCTATTTATCTCACCAGAACCAGCTAACTTATCATTTATCGTTTACTAACTGTATCCTGTCATAATTCAATTACTTTACCTCCAACTAATCCCATCCACATGCGACTGTTCCTACTTGAGTAAGTACGAGCCAGAATAGCCACATATCTGTTTTCTTGGGCTGACCTTATCTTCACCAAGTCACCTCCCATGGATAAACAGGCTTTTCTTGCATCGTTCCATTTGGTTGTTGGCTTGGTGCCCACTCGATAACAGTAGCTTGATTCCTTATAGGTAACCCAATCCGGTGGACAAGAAACTACATGTAAACAAAGCGAAGTTCAGTCTGATATTCAAAATACCACGTAACTTAGTTTGGATGCCAAAGGTTTGTTCGTTAGTTTGTTACGTATATCTTGTTTTCGCAGTATTCTTTTGATAATAGGAATCTTAAAAATGATTTGATTAATGATTTATAATGAATTAGTTAATGATTTATAATTTATATAGTGCCCTTTCTATATGTATGTAATGAAAGGCGCTTTACCAAAAAAACCGTTTGGGTAAAATTTCTATTAATGCAATTAAAGACAGGAAAAGCTAAAAAGAATTGGAACATGCAAAAAGCACGAAAAGTAGGTTTTGAAAAATACATGATAAAAGCAAGGAAAAGCTATAATCTGGTGGCAGTGTTCCTAGCTTCAAGCCTTTGCTCGTTCACCTATGCGACCCATGGGCTTGATTTCTAAGCTATGTTGCACTTAGATTTCCTTGTTGTTTCTCTCCTGTGAGCTAGGGCTTTTTCTCTGATGAAACTCCCCATTTTTTCCTCCCTCCTCAAAATCTCAAGACCAATTCTATTATAGTGGAAGAATCGAGTACTTACGATACTTGGCTGAAGTAAGAGCTTGTAGATAGACCACCAAAAGAAGGAAAGCGAGTTTAGACATCATTGGCTTGAGATTTCTAAGATTAAAGACAAACTCTGCTTGGGCTTGTAATTGGAAGTAATATCAAAGACGCTCGCAGCAGATAACAACGAAGTTGATCCAACGAAGGTTCTAGCTCCAGACAAGCCTCGACAAGACATTGACTTGATCTGTTGTCGGTCAATAGATAATAGAATAGCAAAACTACGGTTTTGATTTTCAACAGTCTCTCAAGGTATTACCTTGCAAACAGAAGTTCTCAATCGGTGGGGCTGGGGGAAGTACAGTGAAAATCAAGAGTGGTGTAGCGGAAGTAAACTCGGGTTCATAAAAATCAACATGTGAGTTGAGTTTGTTTGATGTGTTGTTCTCTCCCTTGCCACGAGGGCTTTTCTCCAGATCTACCAGCCCTCTGAATGAACAGCGATAAGGGATTTGAATATGCTATTGCTTATAAAATACGCATAAGTGTAGACGGGATCTAAGTTTGCTCTTGTGATTTTACTGTATTGTGAAATAGCCTTACCTGGTTAACTCGAATAAAATGTTAGATAGCATGTATCCCATCCCGGGAATAAGATTCGTTGTTTGAGTTGCATCAGTCCATATTCATGTCTCTACTCATGCACAACTGTTAAACAAAGGCATGATACTCTAAGGAATGGCACGTGGTCTGAAATGGGAAAACATTACGCCCAAGGTAAAGCAGAGAGGTCCATTAAGGCAAGAGACCTTGGAATAGCCTCATCAGTCACCCACATTTGTTTGTTCCCCACCCCATAAAATAATAGCTGTCACCTTGTTAAGTCTCTTATTCACAGGAACAGAGAAAAACAACGTTAAGACGCATTTTCCCTAAAATTTTATTCCACAAGTAGAAACTATTTCATGTATCTTTTGATATGACCAGGTACCACGCAGACGGTAACTCGAACCACGGAAGGGGGTCATCATTGATGACGACTTACCACTGTTTTCATTGTTACACGCTGATCGAGACTACAGTTTCGTCAGGGAAATCGGGAAATACACTACTCTTAAACAAATATTGTTCAGTACCTTTACATACTCTGATTGACAGCAGTGTATTGCCTGATTTCTCTGCGCGACTGTTGTCTCGTTCAACGCGTATAGCAATGAAACAGTGATAAGTTCAGAATCAATATGCCTTTTCTCTTTCACACACGTAAAACATTGTAGCTCTACTTACAGGATATTCGTCATTCCATTTCATACTTCCTAAGATTATCGCACCAAACGAAACCTCATTACGGCCTTTGTAGTTGTTAGGCTCGCCTGAATTCCAGTTGGAGTATTGACCCACCAAAGGAGAACCATCCACCCAAGTGAATACGTTGTTAATATCTAAAAAATATCATGTAATTTGTAAGAAATAGCAGTTGACAACTGCAAAACTTTTTAGCCTAACTATTCTTTCGATGAATGAGTTCAACAACTTCGCCGTGTTTATAACTATACTAAAACTAGCTACCAGGCTTCCTAGGATGGCACGTTCTCTCTAGCCGCGCGGCAGCGGAACCTTTACTTTACCTCCAACTAGCCCCATCCATATTTGGCTGTTCCTACTTGAGTAAGTGCGAGCCAGAAGAGCCACGTATCTGTTTTCTTGGGCTGACCTTATCTTCACCAAGTCACCTCCCATGGATAAACAGGCTTTTCTTGCATCGTTCCTTTTGGTCGTTGGCGTGTTGCCCACTCGGTAACAGTAGCTTGATTCCTTATAGGTAACCCAACCCAGTGGACAAGAAACTATATGTAAACAAAGTGAAGTTGAGTCTGATATTCAAAATACCACGTAACTTAACTTAGTTTGGATGCCAAAGTTTTGTTCGTTAGTTTGTTACGTATATCTCGTTTTCGCAGTATTCTTTTGATAATAGGAATCTTAAAAATGATTTGATTAATGATTTATAATGATTTATGATTTATATAATGCACTTTCTATATGTGTGTAATGAAAGGCGCTTTACAGAAAAAAAAACTGTTTCGATCAAATTTCTGTTCATTCAAATAAAGGCAGGAAAAGCTTAAAAAAACAAAAATGGAAACGGATATAAAGCAAAATTGACACGCGAAAAGCAAGAAAATACATTTTGTAAAGTACCATAAAGCAAGGAAAAGCTATAATATATATGGTGGCAATGTTTTTAGTTCCAAGCGCTTGCTCGTTCACCTATGCAACCCATTGGTTCGATTTCTAAGTTACCATGTTGTACTTAGATTTCCTTGTTGGTTCTCTCCTGTGATATGAGGGCTTTTTTCCAATCAAGTACTCCTCTTTTTCTCCCTCCTCAAAATCTCAATAGGAATTATATTTGAATTTAGTGGAAGAAGAGCCACTCTGCGGAGATATCCCTGGCACATGACATATTATTTGACAGGGTGGGATTCCAACAGATAGCAAATTAGGAATTTAGTGTTGTACGAGTACTTACGATACTTGGCTGAAGTAAGAGCTTGAAGACAGACCACCAAAAGGAGGAAAGCGAGTTTAGACATAATTGGCTTGAGATCTTCGAGACTAAAGACAAACTCTGCTTGGGCTTGCAATGGGAAGTAATATCAAAGACGCTCGCAGCAGATAACAACGAAGTTGATCCAACGAAGGTTCTCCAGACAAGCCTCGACAAGACAATGTCTTCATCTGTTGAAGGTCAATAGACAATGAAATAGTAAACTACGGTTTTGATTTTCAGTAGTCTGTTTAGGTATTACCATGCAAACATAGTTCCCAAGCGGGGTAGAGGTGGGGGAAGTGGCAGTGGAAATCAAGAGATGTGTAGCAGTAATGCACTGGGCTCTCAACTCTAGGGTCTCGGGTTCGATTCCTGGACTCGGCATCACATGCTTATGTGAGTACAGTTTGTTTATAGACTTGTATTTCCTTTGATTCGAGGGATTTTTTTCGGGTTCTCTATTGTGTTGCAAATGCGTTTACTTCCACTCTACAGATTATGCAGACCAAGTTCCATGGGATGATCTGTCTGTCCAAGATAATACCAAGTGGAGTGATGGTACCACCAACATACAGTTCCTGTTTTGCGGAGGGAGGAAAACCAGAAAAAAAACCCTCGGATCAAGGAAGTATTTTAATATTTTTATTTTAATATTTTAATTAAAATGTGTTTTATAAGCACTTCAAATGAGTATCATTATGACAATACTTTGCATGCTTGAAAACCCATTATCACATTTCCGCGTACACATCACCTGTCTACACTTTAAAATTGAGTGGGCCTCAAGAATATTATCTCTGATATTTCTTCCCTTTCCACTGATGGAAAATCTCTTACACTGTTTCTACTTCAGTTATATTCTGAATGCCTTACAAAACTGATTGCCTTGTGACTAAATACGAGAAAGCGTGGTCCAGGAATTTCTCTTTTTTAATGAAGTCATTGGATCGATCATGATTAATAATAAAACCAGTTAAAATTTTAGTTCTGTAAATGATTTGTATGAGAATCACAGTCAAGACCTGATCAGCCTTGTTTTCGTCATGCTTTTTGCTCTGTCATTGTTATAAACTTGAAACCAGCAGTCGTGTTAAAAGCCGGGAATACCAAATGAAAAGACTGGAAAATGTTTCATAGTAGACGAAAATACAGTTCCTAAAAGATGAATTTGACATTAGTGTGTAGAACCGCGTAAAGTAAAGCCAATGGAAAGACAACATGTCGATATTATTTCCAGGACGAACGTTCAGCTTATAACGTCGACAATATAGGAGGAATGGCGTGAAATATATAATTTATCGAAGTAACAATATTTGTCGAAGAAAGAATATTTGTATTATGATCATCCGAGTGGATGTAGTCCTGAGAAGGACTGTTTGCTGTGACTGACGTTTCGATAAATATCCATTCACCTGGGTTCAGACCTTTCTTTATAATACGAACAACGTCCTCTTTTATAAAAACAAACATTTGTTCACGAACGCATTAAGGAATCACTTGTATATATATAGTTAAAGGAACTGAAAGAATGAGTGCATTGATTAATACAAAAATGCTGCGCAAGGACGTGACGTCTGGACATGTAGTTAAAAACTGCTTTTCCAAACCCTCTGCACTTTATAGGACGTTCTGTAGGGCTAAGGTAACACAGTTTCAACAGAACGTCCAGCAACTGGTACACATGAAATGGCGCCTACAAATGAAACAGTCAACAATAACTCCTACAAAAATTCTCCACTCTTCAGCATTTGTGAATCCTATGATGATCTGAAGGATCCACACCAAGCAAGCCCTGTTTCCCTCGCAACGTCTCTCTTTACTTTGGTCGCAACCACCTTGTCTTGTCCATTTACTATCTTTCTGAACGTGATGGTACTGTTGGCATTTTATCGGAAGCCAGCTCTCCGAACACAAGCCCATGTTGTTCTTGGAGCCATCGCGGTGAGCGACCTCTTCCGAGGTGCAGTTGGTTGTCCGCTGTTTTTGGCCAAAGAAATCGCTTACCAGATGAGACGTCCACCGAACTGCTATGTGACTGTGACGTTGTTTATGAGCACATCAATTGCTTCTCATGTTTTACTCACCACATTAAACTGTGAGCGCTTCCTTGGCCTTAAGTTCCCAATGTGGCATCTAGTCCATGTGACGAAATATCGGCTACTCGTTGCTGCAGTCGTCTCTTTCCTCATTGGTTTTAGTGCGTCAGCTCTGCGAAGCTTCAAGGAGGAAGGGAGGTTTGTATCAGTTCCTCTATCAATCGTGAGTACCATGGCAACACTCACCTTTTCCATTTTAATTTGGCGAGTAATTACTCAAAGGAATCAAAAAGTTCAGCCCCTGGGTGCCCAACAAAACCAAAGTGCATCAGTGTCCAGCTCTGAAAAGAAAGCAGCAAAAATCGCCACATATCTTACCATGGCTTTTTTCGCCACAAGGATCATTCCTTTGGTAATTCTGACTGCGGTCTTCACACAGAACGATTTGATGTACGGAGCGGAACCATTTTTGCAGTTTTTTGCGTTGATGAATTCCATTATAAACCCTCTCATTTACGGCCTCATGAACGACAACATCAAAAAAGCATGTTTTGAATTAATCAAGTGCGAATCAACAGCGGAAGATGATTGAAAAATAAAATGAAATTCCAGGAATTCAAAGCATATTCCTCGCATCAAAGCATTCGAAAGCTTTAGACACCGACGAAAATGGACGGGACAGGGACAGTATTTATTCGCTTGTACATAAGAATTAGTTTATCTCGCATTTATCTGTTGATCGATATTATTAAATATGTATTAAGGGTCTTATATTTCGTGACACAGGGCCATATTAACTAGTCAGTTTGTAAATATTTGTGCAGCACAATCTTGTAATAATTCAACAGTTCAAATTAAAGTTTTTGGATGAAGAAACGTATATATATATATATATATATATATATATAAAGCAGTCTTAAAAGGGTTTTAACCTTTGATGTACAAGTTGAACCGTACGTTCATCCTGTGACTGAACTAGCAATAGAAAGCATTAGAATCAGTTTACACCATCAAGGGTGGCATAGCGGTAGTACACTCGTCTCTCGCCTCTCTACTCTCAGCCAGATGGGTTAGCTTTGCTATTTCTAAGTGGCTTGTACTCCTTAACTGTTATATCTGTATATCTCCATGTCATTAGTTATCAGAAGGCTTAATAAATATGTCATTGCAATCGCTTTGTATTATGTGTGAGTAGAGTTTGTTAAGGCCCGTTTACGGGGGGGGGGGGGGGGGGGGGTACTCCCTATAATTGACTATACGGGGATGCTCCGCCCGAAAGGAGTACGTTTTTCAGGCCGCAGGTATAGAAAAAAGGGTGGGAATTTGTGAATTTTGGTATAAAAAGGGGTAGCTTTTCTTCAAAAGTATATGAAAGGAGTACCTTTTCAGGCAAAAAAGTATATAAAAGGGGTAACTTTTTGCTGAAATTTGGTATATCAAAGGGTAAGGGGTCGAGAGTCCGGGCGGAGCATCCCCGTATGAAACGACCCGAAGTACCGCCCCCCCCCCCGGGTTTAGGACATAGTCAAGAATGCTAAAGGATTAACTCGTAAACACCAAGATTACCTGGATAAATGTCTCTTTAGAAGCAGACAAAAATCGCTGCACGAAAATTACCGCAAAAAACCGCAGGTTTTTTCTCTAGGTACTATTCACGACACAACACCCTTCATTCTAATCCGATCTTTGAATTCAGTAGACGTTTCATTACCGAGCCCTTTTTATTCTTTATCAGAATGTTTAGCGGAAGCAATTTATTATTGACAGGCTGTTCTCTAAAAAAATCTTTTGTAAAATAAATTATACTGTATATATACTGTATATTGGCGTATACACGACCACATCAGCCATGCTAATTGCTGATTAGTCTAACAGTATAGATTTTTTCATTAATAACGAGTAAAAATCGCTATTTTGAACAATTTTCAGAATGAATTCCGCAAACGTTTTTGTTTTATCATAATCTCAGTTATAAATAACGGTTTTGAAAATAGAAAATCTCAATCAGATCTAAAGACATATACCCCGTTCACACTATAGCTTAAACATGTTTTAAAGTAGTTTAACTAAACATGTTTTGAAAATTATTTACAAACATTGTTCACTCTTTGATGAAATAATACATATAAACTATCCTTCATATTGTACTGAACAGATTAGAGATAAAATAATTATATTGAAGCTTTCTAGTCTCTAAACATTTTGTTTAATAAAAACTCAGTTTAACTAAACAGGTTTTGGTGTGAATGGGGTAATAGTCACCTATTCAATTACACATGTCCTTCAACGATATGACAGTTTGATAGGTCTTTTCTTCATGAAGGATGTTATAATCCAAGTGCATTTGGTTCAGCACTTTAAAGATTTAAACCCGTTATAAAAACGTTTAAACAAAGGTGTTTACTTCCTCATAATTATATGTAAAGAAGTTGACGATTGAATTGTATTGTATAAGTTTTACTGTTTTAGTTTTTTTAGGTCAGTTTTATTTTTTCAGGTCAGTTTCAAATCAATTTTAATAGTTAAAAAATGCCTATATGATAATATCATAATATAATATAGGAGAGGAGAACTGAGTCAAATATTACAGTCAAAACAACTCGCTTATTTCCTATGTCTTGCCTAACTAAGCACTAACTATCTCCTATTTCTTGCTATCTATTTCACGGTTATATTATTTGCACTCTATATACTTTGCTTAATTGAATACATAGACCGTAAAAATGGTTTTCCAATTTGAAACTACGTGTCATTTCCTCATGGATTATCTAATTGTTCCCTAGCAACGCTAGCGCCGGAAAGAAGGGATATAATATGCATAACTTAAAACTTGGACTTTCATTTCAAAGAGAATACGTGGTCTAAAATGGACAACATTAATTTTTATCTGGTTTAATATCGTTTTCGGGAAGTTAGAAAGTTTAATTAAAAGCATGGGTTCGCACCTAGTATTATAAGCAAGTTGTTTGGTCTCAAATGCGCGATATTCACGCAGAAAAAAATGATTTTATTATTCCGAGATTTGACTCAACAAGGCCACATATTTTGCCTATGCTTGAAATGGATCTAATATCATTGGTTAGTATTTTTGTAAATGAAAATTAAGAAAACTAACTTATCTAAGCTTTTAGAAAACAATTGTTACAAAAAGTGCAGCTCGTGAGAAAGTAATTTTCCCTTAGATTATTTTTTGATGATTATTAGTATCCTTAATATTGGTATTAATGCCATTGTCATTGTCATTGTCATTGTCATTGTCATTGTCATTGTCATTGTCATTGTCATTGTCATTGTCATTGTCATTGTCATTGTCATTGTCATTGTCATTGTCATTGTCATTGTCATTGTCATTGTCATTGTCATTGTCATTGTCATTGTCATTGTCATTGTCATTGTCATTGTCATTGTCATTGTCATTGTCATTGTCATTGTCATTGTCATTGTCATTGTCATTGTCATTGTCATTGTCATTGTCATTGTCATTGTCATTGTCATTGTCATTGTCATTTCAAAATGATCTTTTTGCTTACAATATATATATTATTTCTATTTGCAGTTCCTTGTCCAACAGGATGATTGACCTACAAGGGCTCGAGTTCCTGCTACCGGGCTGGCACCAAACCAACGACCAAATGGAACGAAGCAAGAAAAGCCTGTTTATCCATGGGTGGTGACTTGGTGAAGATAAGGTCAGCCCGAGAGAACAGATATGTGGCCTTTCTTGCTCGTACTTTCACAAGTAGCAGTGACATGTGGATTGGGCTAGTTGGAGGTAAAAAGTGATTGATTGATACAAGGCTCAATATAATAAAAGTTCAACATACAGTCAAACCTATTATAAGCGACCGTCTTTTAAGCGGACATCCTTTATTAAGCGTTCGTTTGGCAACTTTTCCCTATTTAGATTCCTCGAACAAGTTCACATGGGTGGACGGCACTGCTTTGTCCAGCCAGAAGTACACCAACTGGAACTCAGGCGAACCTAACAACTACAATAGACAAGCAGAAGACTGTGGTATGATAAACCTAAGGAGTTTGAAATGGAATGATGCTGTCTGCAACCACGACGTTGCGATGACTTACGTATGCGAGGAAGAAAAAATATAACGATTCTTTAAAGAGAATAAAAAATAGCTCTGATAATAACATAATCATAATGCGTACCACAGGACCAATTTTGACGAAACCATGAAAACTTAATAATTTTTTTTATATAATTTGTTTTCCATGATTTTCCTCTCACAGCCTTTTTCCTAAATTGTCTAACACTTTTTTCTAAATTGGGTTCCCTGTGGTAATAGAAACGTAAATTCCAAAGAAGATAAATTTCGAGCTGTGTTGTAATAAGAAGATACCTTAAATTAAAGGCAAAAGTTCATCAATCTTGTTGATATTATGCATTAATGTTAAAAATATTGACATGGCTAACTGCATGGACCTGTGATCTCACTGCCTACCAATCAAAACAATCTATTAAATCGACGAATCACAAGACAGATAACAACAAACAACGCGATAACCACGCCTGCTTTTATCTCTCTGTTTATTTCGAAAAAGAATCCGATAATTCTTCGATATCAAAAATGCTCAAAAATTACAGCTCTAAAAAGAAAATGCTTTGAAATATATCGAAGATCTCAATGACACAAAAGTCAGTACTTTTCACTTCGCGGATATGATACACCCCTTACGGCTGTGGTCTTTAGTTCAACTCCACAGACCCGGCACCTTCCTATCCTTCGAGTGTTTTTCTCCACCGATCCTTGTATTGACTACACTTGTTCCCAATAACAGGTGTAAAAACGTACAAAAGATCTCTTTTTCCCCCTCCAATTAATATTATAATTTAACCGCGTTCCTTGGTTCATCCTAACTCATTTACTCATTACTTAGTTGAGACTCATTTCAGCGTCAAAATATTCACAAATACCAACCAGTAAAGTAAAGAATGCACAACTTGAACAATGCAAACACTTTGAAATTCCACGGACCTTTACTGGAGCACATATATATTCTACACAAAATCGAGGCAAACCCTGAGCAACAGAGAATTCAAAACTGGAGCATTCGCTGTCTGGAAAAAGTAGTTTTGGTGGCATTAATCAAGGCGTTTCCATGATACTCCATGAGTACGTGCCCTTGAAAACTTTGAATTATATTGAAATAATTTTGATTGACGAGCACCAAAACCTACTGT
Source organism: Anthopleura xanthogrammica (assembly GCA_964019055.1). Classification (NCBI taxonomy): domain Eukaryota; kingdom Metazoa; phylum Cnidaria; class Anthozoa; order Actiniaria; family Actiniidae; genus Anthopleura; species Anthopleura xanthogrammica. The sequence goes on from OZ025218.1 coordinate 569,414, forward strand.
ACTGTATATCCCGAGTGCGACTACTAAATCCCTCGCGTAATCACAGAATAAATAATTTTCAATTCCAAACATCCAGCTCCATGATACAGAATTTTACAAATGCAATACTATAAATTAATCGGACGCAAAAATCGATTTTTTTGTTCAAAGCTTTGATTTCCCATGCAACAGGTCGCAAAAGAAACATATGAATAATTAATGAGCGCGCACCCTGGATATTGCGTCACTTCAATGTCAGATCTTATTGGCTGGTTTTATTGCGTTGTTTATTTGCCTTGAGTTATATACCTGTCGGGTAAACGATTACGCCTAGAAGCCGCTACTCAAAGAGGTGCTTTCAAGAGATTTATTTACATAGGCTTGATGCGCTACAAGGTAAAGGTCTAAAGAAAAGACAATATATATCTAGGCAAAATGAAGTGCTATTTGATTCTGTTCCTTGGTATATGTAGTGCAGCTATAGTGCAGGTCAACAGTTTTTGCTCTAGGCCGTATGATTACCAGTACTGGGAGCGTCAAACGATTGAACAGCGAAGCCAAGATGCAGACATTATAGTCTACGCCGAAGTCATAAAAAGTCCTTGCCACAAACCAGAACCGCTAACTACGACACAAGCTCCTACTACTTCAACGACAGCTATCTTAGAAAAAATTGGACTACGGAACTCCACTACCAATGCAAGCTTGAGTGGCAACTATACGGCTTCATCCATACCGGAGACGACGACGGCAGCGCCTACTACCACTGCAGCGCCTACTACAACTGCGGCCCCGACAACGACTGCTATTCCTACTACGCTACCAGCACATAACTGCAGTTTTGGGTCCTATAATGCAAGTTTGAGGATTCATTGTGTTATCAAAGGTGGGGCAATACCGGAGTATATTAATCTTGAAGAGCTTGGATTTGGAAATGGAACCTGTTTTTTTAGGGAACTCAATGAAACTGAGCACGATTTTCATGCGTATAATGGCAAAAACTATACTATCTTTTTGAAAAGGTGAGGACAGCATTATACAGATTATTCACTCACTCTCCCCTTCGTTCAATCATTCGTTCGTTCATTTTGTCATTCGTTTATCAGTCATTTATGAATTATTTGTCCGTTCATTCATTCATTTATTATTTCATTCGTTCATCCATTTATTCATTCATTCATTCATTCATTCATTCATTCATTCATTCATTCATTCATTCATTCATTCATTCATTCATTCATTCATTGATTCATTCATTCATTCATTCATCCATTCATTCATTCATTCATTCATTCATTCATTCATCCATTCATTCATTCATTCATTCATTCACTCATTCATCCATTCATCCATTCATCCATTCATTCATTCATTCATTCATTCATTCATTCATTCATTCATTCATTCATTCATTCATTCATTCATTCATTCATTCATTCATTCATTCATTCATTCATTCATTCATTCATTCATTAATCCATTCATTCATTCATTCATCCATTCATTAATGCATTCATTCATTCATTCATTCATTAATCCATTCATTCATTCATTCATTCAAAACACCTCTTCCTTCAACACCTCTTCCTTCTCAGCCATTTTTCACTAATTGTATCCCCTATATGTCCTATATCTATTTGTTAGAAAGCACAACGTCGCTAGAGAAGACAGCTTCACCCTACATACCGTCAACGTCCAGCCCGCCACCAAGGAGATGGTAAACACTACAATGCTGAAGCCCATCTTCAAGGTGGCTGGTCGCCACGCCCACGCGGCTATAGATGTCTGGGTCAACAAGACCGATCCTGTCTGTAAACCATACAATGGAGCTCCTAGTCACATGCTTTTCTCGCTTACCTCAATGAGTTTCATTACAATGTCCACATTTTTCTTGTATTAGATTGAATTATTGTTTTCAGAAGTTTGTAGATACTATTCAGCTATGCAGCTTAATTTGGAGGACAAAGCAATAGATTCCAATTCTCAAGAAATTAAAATTCTTTTGTTTTGTCCTCCAAACTGAGCTGCTTTGACATCACGTGAAAGGGGTTTAATACATTGAGGAAAATATATAGAATTAGAAGGTTGGGTTGGTAAGATATGACAAAAATTCTACTATAGGAGGGGAGGGGTAAAAAAATTGCATTTGAATTTGAAAAGCAAGTGAAATAGAGACTTTCCCTCGTTCCCGTCAAATATGTAATACAGGCCACTCACTATAAAACCTTTCATAAGTATTGATGATAATCAAATAAAAATTATATTTAAAGAAACCATTATGCATTGTATAGAGCACTTTCATTTTGATATTGGCTTAATAAAACCCCTTTAAACGAAGCCGTATGTGCAAAATATAATTTAAAAAATCAAAAAAATGATTCATTAAAAAATAATGATAATCACAAATGAAAAGAGGAATGATGTGAAAATAATGATTCAAAAAAGACACCCCATTTGAATTAGGTGGAAGGTAACATTATATTACACCTCCTCCTCCTCAAAGACCTGCTGAAATGCTCGATAAAGGATGTCCGTAGTGACTATTTCTACACATGAATACGCTTATTTATATATATTTAAGTAGCTTTTCCCATGACAAAAATACTACGAAAGAAGCTAGTTAAATAATAAGTAAATTTAGGTGGAGACGTTGCTTAACAGTACATTATTTCTGTAATTTGACTTTTAGTTTCGGAGATATTTTAGAACGAAATTCCAGAGGTAGTGGTTACCAGGTAACCCCACCCCTCCCCCTAAATCTGTCGCGTAAGATGACCTTATCCGATGGAAAGTGCATGGCCGGGATGCTATCTTGTTTACATTGGACACCAGTCGACAACTCTAGATGATACTTTTGAGGATAATCTCTGAGATGGAGGATAATCTCTTCATGTGTTATGGGTACATTATTACAAAGCATGTGGTTGCCAAAAATTAATCTGAGGTTTTGTTTTAATCTACATTTTTGTTGTGTCTTGTTCTTAGTTCAGCTTGAGTCGAGTTTGAAAAGAAACTTGAATCTTGGTATGGTTTGCTAAGGCTTTAACAGCCCAATGTCCGCTAGAGCAGACATGGGCTAAAGATGAAGAAGAAGAGTTTCAGGTTATTTTTGCTGGAATACTGTGAAATTATTCGCCAGAAGTTTAAAAAAATAGCTAAGAATTCTACTTCGTGGTCTTCCAATAATCAAAATTTATCTTCCTCGAGATATTCGATACACATTGAAAGCTCCATTAAATAACTACTTATTAGCTGACCAACCTCTCTTTAGCGACCAGTTGTCAAAGTCCCAAAGAGGGTTTTTGCAGTAATTCATACCTCTATTAAGCGACCAACCTCTATTTAGCGACCAGTTGTCAAAGTCCCAAAGAGGGTTTTTGCAGTAATTTATACCTCTATTAAGCGACCAACCTCTATTTAGCGACCAGTTGTCAAAGTCCCAAAGAGGGTTTTTGCAGTAATTTATATCTCTATTAAGCAACCAACCTCTATCTAGCGACCAGTTGTCAAAGTCCCAAAGAGGGTTTTTGCAGTAATTTATACCTCTATTAAGCGACCAACCTCTATTTAGCGACCAGTTGTCAAAGTCCCAAAGAGGGTTTTTGCAGTAATTTATACCTCTATTAAGCGACCAACCTCTATTTAGCGACCAGTTGTCAAAGTCCCAAAGAGGGTTTTTGCAGTAATTTATATCTCTATTAAGCAACCAACCTCTATCTAGCGACCAGTTGTCAAAGTCCCAAAGAGGGTTTTTGCAGTAATTTATACCTGTATTAAGCGACCAACCTCTATTTAGCGACCAGTTGTCAAAGTCCCAAAGAGGGTTTTTGCAGTAATTTATATCTCTATTAAGCAACCAACCTCTATTTAGCGACCAGTTGTCAAAGTCCCAAAGAGGGTTTTTACAGTAATTTATACCTGTATTAAGCAACCAACCTCTATTGAGCGACCAGTTGTCAAAGTCCCAAAGAGGGTTTTTGCAGTAATTTATATCTCTATTAAGCAACCAACCTCTATTTAGCGACCAGTTGTCAAAGTCCCAAAGAGGGTTTTTGCAGTAATTTATACCTCTATTAAGCGACCAACCTCTATTTAGCGACCAGTTGTCAAAGTCTCAAAGAGGGTTTTTGCAGTAATTTATATCTCTATTAAGCAACCAACCTCTATTTAGCGACCAGTTGTCAAAGTCCCAAAGAGGGTTTTTGCAGTAATTTATATCTCTATTAAGCAACCAACCTCTATTTAGCGACCAGTTGTCAAAGTCCCAAAGAGGGTTTTTACAGTAATTTATACCTGTATTAAGCGACCAACCTCTATTGAGCGACCAGTTGTCAAAGTCCCAAAGAGGGTTTTTACAGTAATTTATACCTGTATTAAGCGACCAGCCTCTATCTAGCGACCAGTTGTCAAAGTCTCAAAGAGGGTTTTTACAGTAATTTATACCTCTATTAAGCGACCAACCTCTATTGAGCGACCAGTTGTCAAAGTCCCAAAGAGGGTTTTTGCAGTAATTTATACCTCTATTAAGCGGCCAACCTCTATTTAGCGACCAGTTGTCAAAGTCCCAAAGAGGGTTTTTACAGTAATTTATACCTCTATTAAGCGACCAACCTCTATTTAGCGACCAGTTGTCAAAGTCCCAAAGAGGGTTTTTGCAGTAATTTATACCTCTAATAAGCGACCACATGATCCTGGTTCGATTGAATATCGGATGTTCCAGTCTTGGAAATGAACCGTGAATAAGATATGCAGAAAACAAACCTAGCAATTCTTATGCTATCGTGTCATCTGAGATTGAGATGTTTTGTATGATGGAGTGTTTTTACTGGTGCGAAGCCAAGTGGGATAATAAATCGAAACAGCAGGACTCGGGATCCCTGTGGTTGCATATGTCATCTCCGCTCTAAGAGGTCTTGTTTCAAAAATCTATTTTCACAGTGTGTCTCGTAATTACAGGAATATAACTATAAACTGTAGCTTACAATGAAAAATACCTCACAAGTTGAACCAGTATAAACCCTTGGACTGCGTTCGCCTGCGTTGTAGTTTCCAGGCTAAAATGGTCGAATGAGTTTGAAGTGGACTGGGAAACACGCACTCCAGTTACGTAATAGATGAAGTCGTTTCGATTTTGGACTCTTGAAAAATAATTTTTAGTTTGTTTTCTTAATTGAGAATGTAGCATAAAAGGCAACTAAAAGTGAGGAAAGGAGTTAGAAGAGGAGAGAAGAGAAGAGAAGAGAAGAGAAGAGAAGAGAAGAGAACAGAAGAGAAGAGAAGAGAAGAGAAGAGAAGAGAACAGAAGAGAAGAGAAGAGAAGAGAAGAGAAGAGAAGAGAACAGAACAGAACAGAACAGAACAGAACAGAACAGAACAGAACAGAACAGAACAGAACAGAACAGAACAGAACAGAACAGAACAGAACAGAACAGAACAGAACAGAACAGAACAGAACAGAACAGAACAGAACAGAACAGAACAGAACAGAACAGAACAGAACAGAACAGAACAGAACAGAACAGAACAGAACAGAACAGAACAGAACAGAACAGAACAGAACAAAACAGAAGAGAAGAGAAGAGAATACCGAACACACTTTACATAAGATAGTCAACAGTTTGTCCTTATCTTACATGGTGTCTTTTTGATATTTTTGCCTTAAATTAATCTCTGAAGTATCCAGTAAGACAGACTGGCATTATTCTGAACAGTTTTATCGTGAAAATATTACCGGGAAAGCAAAATTGAAAACACAAGAAGCAAGATTCACTAACCGCAAAATTTATGCTTCACTTTAGACGAAGAAAGAATGTTTGCAAACCAGTCTCATCAACAGAGTAAAAAGACAATGAACTGTTCTGTCTGTGTCAATATTGGGATTCAGAAAATCTCTTTCTCTTTAATGAGATTTGTCATCCTTAATCTCTGACTTTGACAATAATTCTCATTAACTTTTACCCTTAATCTCATTGACAATATTAATTAAGAATTAATGAAGCATTATTTAAGTTTTATTAAAATCTGTAACTTCTTACTTTATGTAACATTTTTGAACCAAGTATTAGATTCTCTGGCGCGTGTGGTGACTTCCGTTTGGTATCCGTTGATAGACAGCTTTTACTGTGACCAACTGCTTGTTTTTTAGTGCCGAAACTGTTCCTCACCAGGACTAAGATGGCAAGATATTTTGCTCAATTTATCTTCATTTATGATCACTAACCGAAGTAATATATACATATATTGTTGGAAGGATTGTCATTAGTTTAGATATTTGGAGGATTAGGGTATATGAAACTCTTAATACGTAAGAATTGGTTGGATTTCCCGTCGAGATAATTGTTTAGAAGGTGTTTCTTGGCTAAGTTGGTTTCAAAAGCAAACAAAGTTTGTGCGATACTTCTCGTTATATAATTCTGTAGTTTTATCATTTTCAGGCATTGAGCTATTGCTGTGCTCGAGAAAAAAGGCATAAACAGAACCAGAATTTTTACTGTGGATTATATAGCCATTACATCATGGAAAGCTTATTTTGTACGTGAAGTTCAGTCAAGGGTAATTTAGTCGAGTAAGAAGGGTTAAAATAAATGACCTTTTCACGCGGTGAGCAATCAACCTCACATTCATTTTGGAACGAAGATCATTAAAGCAAATAACATTCTACGTGTAAAATAACTTTATGCAGAAAAAATCGATTAGCTGAGCTAAGCGGTAACAATACACGAGTTTGGTTATACAGACATTCTACACCAGGCAATCAATTTACGACCCCGTTAGGTTATCTAACCAATAAGTTGCCCTCTTAAACAGATTAACCGATTCTTGCTCTTCCATATGTACTCTACCACAAACTTACGGTAGTTTTGAGCAAGAAAGATACTGACTGCTTCATCAAGAGTTGGTCTTATGACACTAATCCGTTAATTCCTTCACGGATTAGAACCCCATTTTCACGCGATGTAGGTTCTCATAATGATCTTTTCATGTCCCATAATGTTGCCCCATGATATCAAACCTCATAGCACGAATACCTTAAATTATCAGGATCTTGCAGGCGAAGGTTCTTATCCCAATGGCCTCGATCCTTGAGTTTAGTTTAGTGTTAAATTACAATTGAACGCTAATCAGTCGGACCTAATCGCCACTCAATGCTTTGTCCAAACGGCAACTCAAGTTCATTAATTTTCAACAATATCTACAATATCTGCTGTTAAACACATCCGGTCTAGATTTGTTGAGCCGAAAATCCTTCAAATGAGTTTAACATCGTAAGACAAGAAAGCTTTTTGAACATACTTTTACTTACAAATAGAGTTTATTTACATAGCTCTCGGAAATTTTTTCCTTCGTTGGTCAACAATGAAAAGCTTTTTTTTTTTTGCAATTTATTGTTCGTTCATTAGTAAAAAACCGCAAGGTCTTGTTCGTTTTGTCCCATTATAGTGGTCATTATTTTCTTCTTTTCAAGCTTCGAATCTGGCAACCAATTCTGTTGCTTTATTTACCAGGTCGTTATTGCTTCATTAACTTTGAAATACCCTTGATTACGTTTTATCGACAAAGGTGATAATGGATTTGGGATTCTTTGAAAAGCGTACTCTTTTAGCAATTGTTCTTCAAATCCCTCTGGTATACACTTCTTGCCTATGTGCTATTTCTCAATCCAAGTTAATACGCACTCATTTTACTTGCCGCTATGATTGTTTGTATAAGCGCGCTCAAGTACTTGTGCTGTAGTAATGTTTTGACTAAATATCTAACTTGCGTACAATGCAGATCTGACCACGTATACACAGACGTGCGTGGAATATATTGTACATGACCGTCCCTAGGTAATTATATTTCAGTTGGGGGGCTTCTAGCGCTAACTTATTGAATAATAGTCGTAAGCGGTGGTTATAGATAAACGGCTTACGTTGTTAGTCCCTGTGTCGGAGGCTTGGCTAGTTTGTTGTATAGTCTTGAAGATTCGAGATGTTTCAAACAATGAGCTGTCACAAGCTCCTCGTCAGGCGAAAGATTCATTATCTCTCTCGGTGAGTTCTCTGATGCTCTTTGTAAAGAATACAGCTTTGTTTACGCCAAAAGCTGTTCAACTTCGAGCAACAGCCACTAGAATTCAAGTTGGTAAGAGCAAAAAAACAACAAGGCTGTGAAAAGTCAACAAGAACAAACACCAACGCGCTAATGATTGGTGGGTGGCAGTGTTCGTAAATGACAGTGTTTTTACAGAATGCGGTACTTGGTGTTCTTTTTCAACTTTGTCTTGTTTGAGATTTAACACGTTGTACCTTCGTGTTCGAGGAACCGTCGGCTTACTTGTGACGTTCTCCCATTTCACTTTAGTTTTGGGCAATAAATGACCTCTGAATCTTTTCTTTTTCTTGCGTTTTTGCTTTTTCTTTCTGCATCGACATGCTTTGGATTGCCTGCGTTTGTTTGGTGCAGGATCGCGGAATATTCTTCGCGTATTAGCGAAATCTGGACATCCGGGTTCCGCGTTTTTGTTTGCTCCGATTGGCAACGAAGCGTTCTGTCCAACTAGAAACATCACCTCTTTTAAAACCGCAAATTTGTGCCCAGCGTGAACGGCTCCCTTTTGTATGTTGACTTCAAGCACTCGAAACCCACCGGGGTTGTCATGATCTTTTTCCAAGAATACAACATAGGGCTTGTTCATAAACGCTTTCGAATGTACGCATAATCCCCCAAGAAAGTCTGAAAATCCAGATACATTGATAAATTGAGGCAGACTGGGCCCCTTGATTATGCAGTGGACTTGGAGAAGTACAGTGTAAAAACGTCCTTCGACTACAGCATCGGGTTGGCCGCTTTGTGGACTCGAGTTCACAGTTCCGAAGACTACGATTCCTGCTTTCTGTGCTCTTTCATGCGGTTGCATTGGTCGCCAACCTTTTGGAGGTGAACACTGTTCTGTATCTTGCATGCAATAAATGCATAGCAATCCAAGAGAAACCAATAAATTGGACCAAACCATCATATAGTTGTGATAGTGGATCGAGTATGCGAGGCAACGTACTTGTCAATAAGTGACTTTGCTTGTAGAGCACATGAGTAGCGATCGGTGTCTCATCAAAGCTTGGGGCTGATCGATATCGCTAGTGGGCGGCTCGGCTTTCATATGATAACACCACAGACCTTTGAATCTAAGAAAAACATTACCCAATAACTTGTTGATCCAAGAAACTTTCACGGCCTCTGTCAATTGATCAATGATGGTCGATCGTGGTAAATAAAGTACAAATATTTGTCGAGCTTCGGGCGCCCGTTTTTAAGCTGATTGTACGACTTTTTCCAATCTGTTTTGAGTTATTTTAGGTTGGGATCTATAGACGGAATAGCCAAAGGAACTTGAGGTTATCAAATGTAGTTATCTGAAGAATAAGAATGAAGCCGAATTGGTCTAATCCGATTAGAAGCCGATGTTCTTGTTATATGACACCAACACACAGTTAATGCAAATCATTTGGTTGTTTTATTTTGCCAATGGTTTTTTATTATTTAGAGGGAGGAGCTCACTTGTTTCCTATTGTTGTTTCAAAACTGTAAATAGCCTTCACATAATAGACTTGCAAATATACACAACTCACTCACCAGTGTCGCTCAAGCGCCAAGAACCTAGCGTGCTCGAATTTAACAAGGCCCGTGTTTAAGATTTCGCATGCAGATAATACTAGTTTGGCACGCTTATCACCGTCTTCCATCTGAGGCAAACGATAAGTAATTCATCCGAGTGCCGAGGAAGATAAGTTCGCTCGTGTTATGATAATAAATACTTCAATTGATTTGACACAAATGCTTGATCATTACATATGGGTAAGTTACGTCTACGATATCAACTCGAAAAATTGCAACTAGCTTCCTGCATGTAGGCAGTCATTTATCATCCTAAGAACTCTTCTTTCGCCAGACCACAAGTTCGAAGAGGTGTTACTAAACGATTTATTACACATTAGTACTAACTGACTCGAAATGTCTGACACCAAGATAGGATTAATAATTCATTATAGTAAAGCTATTGCAATGTCTTTATATTAACCTAAATCATGTCACACAGTGCTCTAGGCTATCCAGAAAGTACTTTCTAAACTACAGACCTTGAAGAAGTACGTTCCGTGCCGAGGACAATGTCATTTATCAGTTGTTAACGCGTACACATTAACTATGTAACCTTATTTACACCTCAAAAGTCTCTTTAATGGGTAACTTTTAATTTGGGGTCAGATGATGTTGGAATTATTTTTACCATTTTCTTACTGATTTTTTTTTTCTATTTCAGACTAGGTTTGTCTAGACTTGAATGCACTTAAGGAAGATTATCATCCAAATCCTCATGATCAAATCTTATTTTTCATTTCACCTCATGCTCACCATTGAGGTACAGGGTTATAGATGATTGATTATTACGAGAAATTTAATTATAAGTATATTAAAATGTAATATACGACTAGACTGAAGATGGATGTCTAGTACAAAATTGAAGAGTATAATCATGTTTTTTTTTAGCATGCTGTTAAAAATATATATTGGAATTGAAAATATAATAATAATTTTAAAATACAAAAAACTATTAACATAACTGAATTCCACTTCAATTTGTGAAATAGCCATGCCTTGACTTTGATCAGTCCAGAGGAGTGTTTCAGGGTTCGATAAAATTTGATGGTTGAAGGCAGAAACAGCAAGAGTGTTGTACAAACTGATGAAAGAAGATCCATAGTAACCCATACATATACTTGACCACAACTTGACAAATATAATATGACATATAATTTTCATTATTAAGAAAATTTAGAGAAAAATCACATTGATTGAATAGTTATCTTTAATATCAGAGGAGCAATCGTTTTTCAGTAATATTTTTGGAAGAAAAAATTATCATTTGGAAATGAAAAAAGTCTAGGTCGTCGGCTATCACAATAAGGCCAGCTCCGGGAGCCGGTTAGATGATAAAAGAAAGCTATTTTTCATGGCCATTTTTGAACTTGTCAGTCAAGGTCTGAACTTGGAAATTACTAAATTTTAATCTAATGTAGGAAGGTTCATTAATATATAATATATAACCCCGGGGCCAGCTACTACGATAGAAAAATAGCTATTTTCCATGGCCAGTCATGAACTTGTCAGTCCAGGTTTGAAATTGGAAATTACTTAATCTTAATCTAATGTAGCAATCCCTAACTTGTGGATGAACAAAGTTAATTCACCATTAAATCATATATTTTTGAGGTTTGGGGCATTAACTATTAACTGGGATATGCCTTTTATCATCATCTTTATATTATCAAAAATTGCTGTAGATGACATATACAGTAATATTATCAGACATATTGTGGATTTGAGAATTTTTTTGCAATGCAGAGTCCGTAGACAGCTCGTATGGTATTCATAGATCACCAAGGTCTAAGTTCCCAATATACTTGATTAATGGTTCTACCCTTACTCAATGAAGATCTATTACCTTGCCATGCCAAACATAGCATCGCGATGGTCGTGATATCCTGCCCGCAGCCATATGATCACATATTGCCGTATTTATCAGCAAATCATCCTGCATACGACAAAGGTTAAACGACCGCAATCATTCTTACTTATGCAATACCTCCTGCAGCTAATGCCGTAGATAAGTCACCAACTCATACTGTGAAACATATGCCTTGCTTGACGAAAAAAGTCAATAAAAAAGAAGCAAAACACATGTGGGAATGCTAAGCATTTAGGACAACACGTGCAAAAACGATTTGTACGCTAATGTGTCCTTATCACAAGAAAATTCTTATCGATATCGTTAGAGTTGCAGCGAGATACGAACACGATTTTCTTCTCTTTCTGAACCTTCACTGATATTGTTTGTTGCTATAGAAACAAAAGATGATACGCCTGGGAATAGTTTTCCGAACTTTCCAGATGGTTGTTCGTGAGGAAATACTTGCATCAGTGAATTGGAGCAGGTTCTCTAGCGCTCACTTGCAGAAGAAAAAGCACTGGGCTCTTGTGTGCAAATATACTTCATATATATACCATGTTTTAGTACGGATGACCCTATTGATAGCTACCAATTTGTGGCTTTTATTGTATGAATGGATAAACATCTCTAGCTGAGCGTGGGCTTATATTTGACTATTTAGTACTACTTATGTCACCCTTGGCTATTAGTTCCTTATTTAACCGGCGATGACGTTTGTGAAGCTTCAATTTTTATCGAGCACTGAAACACACTCTCAGGGATGATCAAAGTGAGGGCACGGCTAATTCATAGATCAAAATCCTTTTTTTGTTGTTGTTGTTGTTGTTGTTGAGGTTTTGCAGAAAACTCGGGAACCAGAGAAAAACCCTCGAATCGAGGAAGGGACCCAACAAACTATATTTTCAGGTGATACCGAGTCGAGGGCCTCTTGATTCGCTAGACTACAGTTTACGAAAGCAAATATGACAAAAAACACACGTGTGTTTATCTCTATAGAGTATAACGAAACTGAGCTATCAATTCGTGCCTGCCACGTTTGAAGCTACCGGACGAGAATAGGTGACATGTGTACTAATGATGTCGATGAGCGAATGATTTGTTCATTAACTGTTGAAGCAATCAAACGGCTAGTTTTGATTGATAGTGTTCAGGACAACTAGAGCAAGATTTAGTACTACGGCACGTCACATTTATCAGGCCTATCATAATTACAATACTGCTGTCAGAATTCTACTGCTTTCCCACGTGTCATTCTCCCGTGTATCATTTCTTTCTTTAATGGTAATGCACCAGACGACGCATGGATATCCATGGATGCAACTCAAACAAAGAATCTTATTCTCAAGAGAGTGACACGTGGTCTGAAATGGGAAAATAGTATGCCTAAAGTTGGATTAAGTCCATTGACACTACGCTTGAACTAAGGCAGAATTCTTTTTTCTGTCGAAAAAAAGAAGGCTAGGGTCGACCTGAAGGAAGTTAGCTATATTTAGATGGTATTTGTAATTTTTATCGGGAGTGGCAATCCTATCCATCCAACCCCAGCGATAAGGAAGGGTTGGACCATGCTTGGAATGGGACAAGCAGCTTCAGGTCATATGAACATTTCCCATCTTGTCAGATAGCTGTATGAATCGAGTTTCAAGTAACAAAGTTATTTAAAGGTGTTTGAACACCTTGTTGGATTTTTAAAGGCAAAAGTCAAAGATAAGATATGCGTATCGTACGAGGGGCGCGTCTAGCCTTGAATTTGGGAATGCCCGCAAAGTCATCACTTGACCTAGTATTTATTCAGTTCTGAATTCCGCTTAACGATGAGCTAAAATCAAAAGTACAGTGTTACTTGAGAGTATACGAAAATATTCTTCCAATTTTGCCTGAGTTTTGTAGATCTTTGAAACCTTGTTTGACCATCGTCGTTTTGAAGAAGAATGTTTGGATCTAAACTTACACCAAAAATAACGGCTAACTGGACTTTACAGATCAGCTCATCTTCATGATCAATCTAATTGTGTCAAGCGTTAGTTCTAAAAATCTTGAGGTTAATTCAAAGATTGGGAAGTGGTAAGCTCCATTTGAGGGGAGGGTAGGGGAGAAACTAATATGGCAAATGACTCAGTGTAGACGGAGAAAACCCTAGATCAACGTATCACTTTACATCACATACATTATACACACTGTACACAGCCATGAGCTCAGGACAGCAGGGCTGGTTAACTCTTAAGCCAAACTGATACCGGCCAAAAATAAAAAGAGAAAATTGAAAAAAATATTGGCCAAAAAGTGGGAAGCTATAATATTAGATAGGCCTTCTAACCCCTCCTCACACATCCGGCCATGTTACTGCTGCAAATTAGCTAGCCTGTCCCCTGAGCCTGTTCGCATGCTGCAAATTAGCAATCTTTGGACTTCTTAATGTTATCGCTCATTGACAACTCATTCTCCTTTGGACTTTAATAGACGAGATAGCGACGTCTGATAACAGTTAAAGTGCTCTCAAATTAATCAAAAAGATGGCTAGTTTTATCAAGTTTACCGGGAGTGATCTCTCGACCTTTAGGTTAAAATAGCTGAGAAGTCGCACGTTTAATATATATATATTATAACACCCCATTTTCTATTTATAATCAATGGCAAAGATACGTACCAAGGGTTATGGCGCAAGAACGGGTTTTAGAACTAGTTGTGCCTCAAACATGTTATAAAGCATGGGATTTAGAGTAAACCGGCAAAATACATAAAATGCGATATCTCAGTTGTTTTTGAACATGGATAACCGAGGTTTGCACCAAAAGTGATAATTCGGATCCTTAACTTTTAAGCGTGCATGGTAGACATAGTATTGTTGACTTCAGTTGGTCACATGAACTTTAAGGTAGAAAAATACGAATTTAAAATGGTCCGAGTTAGTCGCATTTAATTATAAACTTTTTTTCTTCTAAGTCTAAAGAGATGTTCTTGAAACCGTCCGGAATGCGGGATAATCCTTTCTATCACAATTAGATGAGAAAATTGAATAAATGCCGATTAACGATTTGGTGTTGCATTGATACGAAAGTCTTATAGAGCGCCATATGATCATGATTCAGTACGCATGCGTGGGATATGCCTAGAACTGCCTAGATTTTGAGATTATGTTCAATATATCTAAGTGTTTATGAATACTAAACTTTGCGGTAATACGAGCAGTGCTAGCAAAATCGTGCGACTAGCTTGTCGATCAATTTTGTTGCAAGCTGCAAAGCAAATGTTGATCGTATTTGCCAGCCCGCGCGCAACTAACTTTCATTGTTGCAGAGAGTAGAAAGAGCTTTACTTCTGCATAACAGTCGCTCAAAAAAATCTTGTTGTGGCTCGGGGTGGTAATACCCATCACATTCCATCTGCAAGTACCTTGAAACGCAACTAATTTGCGTGCCAAGTTGCACGATTGTATTTGTTGATCCAATTACCGTAAACCTTACACAAAAAGGTAAAAAATAATTTATGTTTCATTCCATTATTTTCCATTTCTGTGAGTTAGCATTGCCCTGAGTTAGATCTGCAGCACATGCAAGTGGGGTTGTTGTCAGGATGCAATAATGTTGTTTTTGATATGGCAATTTTTATCTTATCTCATTCTCTTTGAAATGTTAAGAAACCAACAATAGAATAGACCAAATACCTATAAATCTCTAAATTCCTAATATCGAGTTCAGCCGGCAAGAAAAGTAGTGGGGATTTCCTTTCGTCTCTCATCGGTACAAACGCGGGTTTCATTTCCGGTTACCAGATACCATGTCAGTAGTCACTTATCGTGGTTCTTTTTATTGGTTTCCTCTTCGCTTCAGGGGTTTTCCTTGGGCTAGGGCGTCTTCTTTCCTTCCTTTGACGAAAAATATCTTTTTTCCCCATCTCTAAGGCCATCCGGGAATGCACGTACATCGCGCATGCATACTGACCTGGACTTTATTGGCCCGAACAAAAGGTATTGATAAAAGATTAAAACTTATACGCGGAAAAAGGATTCGTAAAAAAAGATATTGAGTCCTTAGAAGCGTATAGAAGAATACGTTTGGAATAATCGTAATGGAAATATTCTTGGATTAATAAAAGTGTCACATTTGTACTGTGGTGATGATGATGATGAAGAAGCAGAAGGAGAAGGAAAAGAAGAGCAACTAAAACATGATGACAAATACTACTGTCATGGTATATGAAGAGAAGAGAAAGAAAAGGAGAAGGAGAAGGAGAAGGAGAAGGAGAAGGAGAAGGAGAAGGAGAAGGAGAAAGAAAGTGACAATAAAGTTATTAGTAACAAACTTGTAAAAAAATAAAAAAAAATGAAAAAAATTCATAAGTAAAAAAAGTAACACTTATTATTACAATCTAACTAAAATCAATATAAAACTAGAGTCAAGTCAGCTACAAGGAGGATAGAAATAAAAAAAATAAGGTAATGAATACTAAAGACTTATCGTATTCGAGATTCCCTTGATAACTTCAGCATCCGTTACTACATGCAAACGATTCTTTTCCTGCACGCTGGTATTCCGCAAAACGGAAGTACATCAGTCATTGTCCCGCGGTATTAACTTGTTAGTTCCTCGACTAAACCTTAAAACTCTTGAAAATTCACCCATAAAAACAGGAAATATCTCACCATCTCAAGTGCGTTAATGCGAATACAAAGAGTGAACTTCTAAAATTTTCCGGCTTACTATTTTTGGGTTTTGTGGCTTTCCGGAGAAGCTCGTGCTTTGGTGACCGCGGAATTTACCACGTGATCGGCGCGGCCGTGTTTTTTCCCGCCTTTACGTCAACACATCTTATATTTTTGAGCGGGAAAACCGCTAATTAGTTTTTCTTCCGCTAAAACGCGATTAAACCATGCAAAGTCAGTTAAAGTACTTGAGTACGCAAGATGAACAATGCTTACAATGTATGTACTTTTTCTGTGGTGTTTTGTGATACTTTAGAAAACAATAATGACGTCAAGAATGACATTTTCTATGACCTCAGTAATGGTTATTTTTCAACATAAACATCAAAAAAATACATCCTAATACATCATAAGAAAGTTGTCTTCGCGGTAAATTATAACGAGAGTCTTTTATAAGCCAAAACCAGGCTAAACCAACATGTTTTACCTATCGTAGCCAATACAACTCTTTTTGTACAAATACAGAATACTTTTCTTTGCTTTGCATAGTGAATTGCAGCTCGAGTCATCGCGGTAAATTATAACGAGAGTCTTTTAGAAGCCAAAACCAGGCTAAACCAACATGTTTTACCTATTGTAGCCAATACATCTCTTTTTGTAGAAATACAGAATACTTAGTTCTTTAACTTTTGCCTTAATTTCAACATGCTAATTCGTAATTCGCAATTCGCTATGCAGCATCTAGTATTGAGGAATGAACATACAGGTTCGTGTTTCTATTAGGCGGTCACAGGAGTCAAGTGGCCATTCATTATCAGCAACCTCACTTATTAAATTATCCAAAATACGGAACTTGGCACTGAGCATATCTAGTGTCACCGCTGTGTTCCTCGACTGCAGACTCATTTACCCAGAATTCCTCATTTCAATGTCAAAATATTCACAAATACCAACGGTAAAGTAAAGAATGCACAACTTCAACAATACGAACACTTTGAAATTCCACTGACCTTCACTGGAACAAATGGATATTCTACACAAAATCGAGATGGGTAGCTCGACAGCTCGGACTGTATTCCTTTCCTGGCTCTTCTATCTTTACAACATGCATGCAGCCATACAACGAAGTTCCCTACAGATGGCAGTGTATCAACGTTTTGTTCACTAAATATCTTCTTTAATTTATTTTTCCAGTATCAGGGAGTTTTATATAATGCCCTTTCCAAGGTTATGCGGGAAAATGGTAACGAGTAGGACACGTGATGAATCATGGCTATGTTTTAGGCGACGCCATTTTTTCCAATATGCTGAAAAGTTAGTAGCAAAATTTCTTGAAAAAAGATTTAAAACCGCAGTAAATGTAACTCGATTCAAAAACTAAAACCTGTAAAACGAAAAATGCAAGCGGCGTCCCCTAAAACAGCTCCTTGATTCAGGGCACGTCCTACTAGTTACCATTTTTTCCGCGCAACCTCGAAAAAGCCAAGTCCTCTTCTTCATTCGATGCATACCGCTGTTTTTGATCACCGCAGACTCACTTCTACAGGTTTAGTCTGTAATTGTCAATTTAATTATCAAAAGTCTGTGAGATTTCAAAACATTGGTATTTTTAAAGAAACACATTCTTTACACACATTCTTTGACTTTCGTGAATGATTTGCTCTTAAACGAGGTTAAACCTGTAAATATGAGTCTTCAGTCAAGGAACACAGCGGTATTTACCAAGTGAGAACAGTGACTATTAACCAAGATATTTCGATTTTTCTGACTGAAAACTGAATACTACAAACTGATTAACCAGACAACTTTTCTTGAAACAGCTGTTGCTTAAAAAAACTATTGCAATTTATATGAACAAATTATTTTATTTCGTGTTACTAGAGCGCTTTTTTATCATGTGATTAGAACAAGAATTTTCTGTATTCTGCGCGTGCGTGTGACGTCACAGCCGCCATGTTGGAACATTATTGATTGCTTCTTCTTCTTCTTCATTAATCAACATGGTGGGGAAGGGTTTTGCTTTTATCCAGTCTCCGGGAATGACTGATTCCCAAGATCATTTTATTACCATATTTCCTAACATCTAGATACTTTTCGGTTTCAACTCTGGGCGTCGTTTGACTCACTACTTCTGGACTCTCGTAAGGATAAATGGTTGTTGAATCGCCACCCGTCGCCATGACGATGAAAAATCTGTGGAAAAAAAATAAGTGATCAGAGAAGATCAAAATCAAAATCAAAATCAAATCAAAATCAAATCAAATTTATTGCTCATTAAATTAACAAAGTTTGACAATTTTACAGATCAGCACTACATGTTAGATGCATGACTTGTTTCTTTTAAGGCAGCCATGCTGGATGACAGAGCAGCAGACTCTTTCCTCTTAGGTGATTCATAGACCATCTTAGGCGAAAGGCTTCCCAGTTCAGACCACGTGTCATTCCTTTGAGTATGTTATTTTTGTTTCTGTTTACCAGCAACAATAGACTTAATTCGTTGTGGGGCAATATTTTTACCCATTGCAGACCACGTTTCATTCTCTTGAGAATAAGAGTCTTTGTTTGAGTTTTATCCATATTCATGTATCTTCTCATGAGCAACTATCAAACAAAGAAATGATAGTCTAGGGAATGACACGTGGTCTGAAATGGGAAAACATTATGCCCAAGCTAAAAAAATGCACCAAGACGAATTGGGTCTATTGAGAAAATACATTTCAAAACGGGATAAGCCTTAAACTTAAACTTTTCCAAACCTTTGTTTTCCATTCTTCCCCTGACTCTGCTCTTTCTCTTGCTTCTCTTCTTTGTCTTTCTTCTAACTACAAATCAAGATATAAGACTTTCAGTTGAATAACCAGTGAAAGAGAACATTATTATGAGGTAAACAACTAAATCTGCTGTAAGATTTAAAAAAAAAATTATGGCCCAGACACAAAATTAAACTGTTGCGCGCGACCCACATTTAATTGTGTACATCTGTCTGTGCATTGCTGGCAACGTTGTAGCTTGATATTCCTTTCTAATGAAATGCGGCTTTTTGGCCAAGTGTACCGAAGACAGGGCATAGCAAACTCAGAGATGGAATCGGAATTATGCTTGTTTGATTTTGCAGAGGGAGGAACACCGGAGAACCCACAGAAAAAAGCATTGAATCATGGGAGAGACCTAACAAACTCTACTCACATGTGATGCTGAGTCTAGGAATCGAACCCGAGACCCAAGAGGTGAGAGGCGAGTGTACTACCGCCATGCCACCCTCCCTCTAGAGTATATAGAGCGAGCTTACCCCAGGATTTTACTTACTGCGTGTTTAGCTTCAGTGGATGTTTTGATGTTTCTCGATTTCAATGAATCTGTCACAGTTTTCCACAGTTTTCTCGATTCGTAGTTTTCTTGTTGGGAAACAGGTCGCACTCTCTTGTGGAAGACTTTAAGGGTTTTTGTGTCTATCACTGACGGCGTTTCCTAGGGAAAAAAAAAATTCTAATTTTATGGGAATCCTGAAACAACTCACAACTCGAATTGGAAGTTAGCTTGTTAGGTTTTGTGAAGGGAGAAAACTGGGGAACCCGAAGAAAAACCCTTGAATCAAGGGAGAGACCTAACAAGCTCTATTCACATGTGATGCCGAGTCCAGGAATCGAACCCGAGACCCCAGAGGTTTTAAAATGCAAATGAGATGACGTCGACCCAGGATTCATTATCCTGTAAGGTAATGCCAGTTTTCAATTATTAAATGATTTTTATTGCCAAAGTGTAAGTTGTAGTAGAGTTTTGGTGAGTTTACTTGAAAGTCACTGGTAGTAAAACACACAAGAAAAGAGGGCAGATTGTTTGGTCGACGTCATCTCATTTGCATTTTTAAAATTTAAACCTTTATATCTCTGGAATGAGGAGTCCATATCCTGTAAAACTGTGCCATCGTATTATACCCTACATGTAGAAGTGATTTTCAAAGTAAACCGCCAGGGTTGATAGGCACTTTAACGAAACATACCTGATTACTTGTGTAGGTAAATTCTATTTTGCCATTCCATTCGCCGTTCACTTTACAGATGACTTTCCCTGTCGCTGTGTTCTTGACTTCTCCTGTTATACGATGTAATCTGCCGCCATAGAAGGGCTTGGTGTGGAAAGTAACAGACGAATTGTAGCCTGTCTTTGCACATGTTATGTGAAGCTTACCACCAAGCTCAACCCATGGGAACGTCAGGATGGACCTAAGAAATAGAGCAGTCAAGTGCTTAGTGAGACCAAGTCCACACGTATACAATGCGTGTGCCCATACGTCCGTTACGCATGACCGCTGACTTCATCTTCATCACCAATCACTCTTATTTCGCATGAAATAATCACAAGAAACGATAAAAATAAATTTAATATTCAAATATATGGGACTCGAATGGATTCCACAGAGTGGCTCGCGAGCGCTTTCAAAAATAAAACTGGAGCATTTTCAGGCCGTGTCAATAGCGCGCGTGATATTGCCTGAAAAGCACTTTTAGAAAGCACTCGTGCATCTCGAAAATGGCCTATTGTAATTTAGGAATCACCGGGAGAAAAATACAGAGGGTACTTTACCTGCAGTAGGCATTAGGGAAGGTGAAATGATAGTCCTCGCCTTTGTCTATCAACGATATCATAGCTGGTAAAACAAAAGAAAACATGATTAGATCTGTGAAGAAATGGAATATAATGCGCGCCCTGTTTCACAGTAAGGGTCTTATCAAAATAGACTTCACAATTTGGTAGGGTTACTAGAGTTACACTGAGTAATTTTCATCTAGGCCCTTCTAAATCGAATTAGAATTAAGAAACTGATCTTTGCGGAGGGAGGAAAACCAGAGAACCCGGAGAAAAATCCTCGAAGCACAGGAGAGAACCAAGAAACAACTCTACTTCTTTACGATACCAGGCCCAGCAGGACTGGAACCCGGGTCGCATTGGTGAGAGGCGAACGCTGTCACCGCTACGCCACCTGTGCTTCCAAAAATAGGTTTTATTTGTTGGTCTACCTGTGGTGGACGCTATCTTTGTTGTGGACTTACCTTCCCCTACATTGTTTACTCCAATTGACATGCCATAGAATTTCGATTTCGTCCATAAGTGAGCATTAAAACATATTTTCTTGTTTGGACACTCGGCGTAGAAACCAGACACTGTAATAAGAGAGAATGAAAAATGAGGGAAGAGAAAAAGGAAGGGAAGGGAAGAGAAGGGAAACGAAAGGAAAGGGGAGAGGAGAGGAGAGAAAAGTTGACCTGTTCACTTGGTCGAATAGGCCGTACAGTTCTAAATGACTCAATAAACAATTAACAATTAATTTAACGATTAATAATTTCACCATCTTTGCCATGCGCACCACTGGCTTTTAACCATGCACTCTATACTAAAACAACATGTACAGATAGCAAATCTGTGATTATAATAACATTGGTGATCCTGTGGTAAGATATGTCGAGAGAGTCCTAAGCACTACTGACCTGGAGGATGATGGGATACCTGCTCTGCAAAAAACCTGACTGTTCGATCATCTTCACTGGCCGACACGTCGTTAGCTGTGTTGAGCGGATTTCTTTCAACTCCTGTACTACACGCCTCTCGCACGTCCCACGAGCAGCTGAAGGTTTCACCTAAGATTGGATTGTATGGTTTCTTTGCAAGAGCACCCTACAAATAGGAATAACATGGGTTGCTATCAGTAGACGTCATTACCGAGGTAATCGTGGTGGCGCATGCGCAGACAAACTTCTCTGGACCCACTTTTCTCAGTATTCTTTGTTTAACCTTCTATTTTTGCGATATGAATTAATAAGTTAGTGAGAAAAGCGAGTCCAGTTCAGGACTACCTATCCCCCAGGGTTTTATAACATAGCAAAGATATAACACGCGCTCTGATTGGTTAATCAGTTAGCGTGAGCGAGCTTGCACCGAAATCTCGAAGAAGCGCGCGCTCTTTAATGAAGATTTCGTTTGAAAGAAAATATTTTTTTTTTTGATTAAAAAAAAAAAAATAGTTTACGGTTTCGCTATGTTATAAAAGCACTGGTCATCGATTAGAGTAAGTTATCATAAATGTACCTTTCTTCCCACATGGAATGAAGTCAAGAAGAATTTTAAAACTGCCAACATTCTGTCTTCTGCTGTGACACCATCAGGGATGCTAGAAGTCAACACATAAAAAACAGACTATTAGAGAAAAAACTTTGGTGTATACAGGCTTGCGCTACAGAAATTTGATGGGGGGGGGGGGGGGGAGGGCAGGGAGGAGGTCAAAATCTCGTGCAGCCTAATACACTGTTTTTAACAAAGAATTGAGACTTTAGCTTGGGTGTAATTTTTTCCTATTTCAAACCATATATCATTGTTTTGAGAATACGATATTTTTATGTGCAACCGTTAAACAAAAAATGATACTCTAGGGAATGACACGTGGTCTGAAATGAGAAAAACATTACACCCAAGGTAAATAGGCCTATTCAATCAAATCC
Organism: Anthopleura xanthogrammica; assembly: GCA_964019055.1. NCBI lineage: Eukaryota > Metazoa > Cnidaria > Anthozoa > Actiniaria > Actiniidae > Anthopleura > Anthopleura xanthogrammica. Next base: position 592,014 of record OZ025218.1, read on the forward strand.
TATAACTATTCTCTTGAGACTTCCCTCGCAGGAGATGACCCTGCAGGTTTGAACCCATGCTATATATGTGGTGATAGGGTTGTATATTCATCGTAGCCAATTGCAGTGCAGATGTGTGGCATGAGTTGTATGTGAATAGCCGCCATGTTGGATGACTTCAACAAAAGATTTAGTCTTGGTTTGTTTTCTCATGTCAACCAACATGGCGGCCATATCTTTTGTCCTTGTACATGTGATGTCATAGCCGCCATGTTGGCTGACTTGAACAAAATATTTAGTTTTTGTTTCTTTTCTCATGTTAACTAACATGGCGGCCAGGTTATTTCTTCTCATGAAAAGGGATGCACAGCACCAATAGATAAAGTAAACATAACAGAAGCTAACCTGATAAACATAGCCGCCATGTTGGCTGACTTGAACAAAATATTTAGTTTTTGTTTCTTTTCTCATGTTAACTAACATGGCGGCCAGGTTATTTCTTCTCATGAAAAGGGATGCACAGTACCAATAGATAAAGTAAACATAACAGAAGCTAACCTGATAAACAAATCAGGATGAGCGAAGAAATCTGCATACATCTCTAGTAAAGACCGCGGCTCTAATATGAATGTGGGGAGAACTACCTAGAAAGAGAAACAATGAAAAATATGAGTAATCGAAAACAGGTGCGGAAATATGAAATATGAAAATGGGAAAAAGAACCGCTTTTGTCCCTTAAAATTCAATGAATAAATGGATGGGTGAATGGGTGGATGGGGGGAGGGGGGGGGGGGAATAGATGGACGGATGTACTGTATGTAGCGATGGGAAACTATTACAGATCAAAGATTTAGATTTAGATTTAGGAATCGACACTAACATACATATGACTAGTCTCAGACTAGTGGAGGTTTGCTGTGGACTAGTGGGAAAAAGACCTTTGGACTATTGATTATCCACAGTGACTAGCCCAAGGACAAGTACCTAAAAAAGTTACTGTAGTATCGAGTCCTGGGATGGATGAATAACAGAATAAGTTATGTCTGAATGGTCGTTTCTAGAGGATCAGATGTAATATATTTTGTGGAGGAACACAAAATATGGACGGACAGACGGACAGACAGACCAACACGGACAGAACCTAAATTCAGGTTTTAATAGAATATTATAAATAAATCACCCACCGAAAGCAGATGGAGTGCCACAGACTTAAAAAATAATAACTAAAAACAAACGACAACGAATTTCCTTTCCACAATAAGCGACAAAAATACAACAGAAAGTTTCGTGCGCCAAAAAACGTGGGCAAATATTTGTCACGCAAAACACAAGGACATTAAAAAAACAATGCACTTGATAATGGAATTTCAAGAAATAAAAAATGTTTTCATGTTTTTTTTATCTAAATATAAACACGATTATCACTTGGTAGTTAAAAGCCTCGTGTTGACTCGAGGACGCGGGTCAAGAGTCTCGTGACATACAACACTTAATGGTTTTACTGTCTTGCACGTTATTTTGGATTCTCGGTTCAAAGTCTAAGACATATCGACATACTTCAGGTAAACATCGATTTACAATTACTCGGGCTTCTTAGGAAATGCTTTGACTGAATTACTATTTCTCGGGCTTCTTAGGAAATGCTTTGACTGAATAACTATTACTCGGGCTTCTTAGGCATTTTTTTGTTTGTTTGTTTCTGTTTTCCTATACATACAAATCGCCAATAGCTATCCAGGACGCATAGGCTTTGCCACTAAGCTAATGATTATAACAAAGACTCGCATCACACACCAGTGCCTAGAAAACAGAGCTTGGAAGCCTGAGTTCACGTTCTAAGAACGTTTAGTTTCATATAGTGGTCATGTAGCTTCTTATATCAACCAATAAGCTGTCCATTTATTTGTTGTTCTTCCATTCACTTGGAAATGCTTGCAAACTGGCCTCCTATATTTATAACCTATGTAGCGCACTGTTAGCCAATGAGAGCAAGCGTTATATTTTTGGCAATAAAATATGGTTTTAGCCAATGACAGAACGCGTAGTATCGTGTTATTCATACCTTTGTTAGATCCATGCCTAGTTTCAGTTGGGACATCAGATGTAAAATAACACTTTTATGTTCCTCCACGCTCTGGTTCTCAGGCTCCTCTCCTGTGCTGTACACTATTTTGTCTTCTTCTTCGTCATCCACAGGAGACACTGGAGAAAAGTTGATAAAATGAAAAAATAAATGAATGAATGAATGAATGAATGAATGAATGAATGAATGAATGAATGAATGAATGAATGAATGAATGAATGAATGAATGAATGAATGAATGAATGAATGAATGAATGAATGAATGAATGAATGAATGAATGAATGAATGAATGAATGAATGAATGAATGAATGAATGAATGAATGAATGAATGAATGAATGAATGAATGAATGAATGAATGAATGAATGAATGAATGAATGAATGAATGAATGAATGAATGAATGAATGAATGAATGAATGAATGAATGAATGAATGAATGAATGAATGAATGAATGAATGAATGAATGAATGAATGAATGAATGGATGGATGGATGGGATGGGTGGGATGGATGGATAGGTGGGATGGATAATGGTTTGGCAGTGGCTCTTCATCCAATGAATTTAATTGAAATTTAGAAATTGATTTTTGCAGAGGGAGAAAAGAAAAGAGAAATCTGTAGAAAAGCCCTCGAAACAAGGGAGATAACAGCCCACGCAAGACACCAAGAAGGTGAACTCTCTGTTTCCAGTTATGCTATACAATGCATTCCTATATAGTTTTGATCACTAGCCCATAGAACTTTTCTGATAGCGAACGTGGTGCATTGTGGATATTTTTGCACCCAAGCTTGACCATAATGCACCATGTTTATAATCTCGGAAAGAAACTATGAAGAGGAAGGTGGGGGAGGGGGGTTGTTAACGATGCCCGGTGCCTATACCGATAGAATCAGGTCTCTACCCCGGACCTTTTACGTTTTAAAAAGATTCACTTACCCAACGTCGTATCCATGTTCTGTAAAGCTGTTTCACAACAAGTAACCTGTTCATCTGTCCCGCTACTTGTTTTATCTGTTTTACCCTGAGAACGAGCCGAGCTTTGGCTTCGGTAAGATCTGAAGTGCCTCATTTCTGGGTTACGCTCTGCTTCTTCACCAGGAGGGGTGGATTTGCTGAAAATAGAATAAAACAACATGTGAGTTGAGCTACACAAGGAAATAATCAAGGAATCAAGGGCGGTCGGTAGTGGTAGTGGTCTCGCCTCTCACCTCTGGGGTCGCGGGTTCGATTCCTAGACTCAGCATCACATGTGAGTAGAGTTTGTTAGGTCTCTTCCTTGATTCGAGGGTTTTTCTCCGGGTTCTCCGGTTTTCCTCCCTCTGCAAATCCTAACACGCTAAATTCCAATTCGATCTGTGAGTTAGCCGTACCATGACTTAGATCAGCCCAGAGGTCATTTCAGGGATTAATCTTCAGTTAACCGTGTCCTGACTTAGATCAGCCAAGAGGATTTTTAAAGTTTTATTAAATAATTTTTCAAATCTTTTTAGTGTTTGTGAAGACAAACTGTGTACAAATTATTGAACTTAACATTCTAGCACTCCAAAGTTTTGAAAGCGAACAGAGTAGCCTACATCAATAAACAAGCGTTTTCTATGTACCTGTATTGTTTATCACAGCACAATACATTTTTCAATACAATACCCAAATGTCAAAACTACAAACTTCGCTTCAGTCATTTGCACCTTCTATAAACTCAAATACTACGTCGTTATATTAAAACTACACTCAACTAACTTTACGAACACTAAGAAAATCGAAATCCTTGAAATTTACTGGGTTAGTTTTTTTACATGTGTTGACTAGAGATAAGACGAATTTTGGAAATAAATTAAATTTTCTGAGTATTGAATAATTTAAAATATCTTTCTGAGACAACTCAGCCGTAAAGCACACCACATATCAACACAATTCTAAATTAATCAAAATCCCTTAAAAACTCCATATGTCGTTACAGAACAAAACATATTCACGGAATACAAACTTAGAATTATAACTTTATAAATTCGAGAAGAAGTAAAATAATTGTGCTGGAAGAATAGAATATTTGTGGAATTATAAATACATCCTTTGCATTGCTTTGTCGTTGTAAAATTATTTGTCGAACGACTTTGTTTTACCTTGAAGACGAGCGAGAATTATGAAAGATTGTTGAAGAATGTACTCTTGTTTTGGAGAATTCTCTTCGTAGTTATAACGGTTTATAAAACAGAATTCAAAGAATAGCACCGCACTCTTGAACGAGATCTACGAACTCATTCACCCTTCGCTTCCTTCTGATCGTGCACATTAAATATTTATAAGGCGAAGCATATTTTTATAGCGGGTGGAAGATTCGAATCGTGACGTCAATAATTATTAACACCTCTGACGTCAGAGCACGAGCTATCATCATTCTCATCGAATCGATCTTTCAGTCGGGCTTATTATTTAGATTTTATCTCACAACAAAGCAGCAAGGATAGTTTGTTTTTCATATATAGTGCTGTGAATTATGATAAAGTTATCATATTCTAAAAATTGTGATGCAAAACTAATGCAAAGTATTGGTAATATCGCCCTGGTAATAATTATCAATATGTTATTTATTCATCAGTTTATCGCGATAGAACGAATGAGAAACTGGGATTATATCTTGATTTGAAAGTTGAAAATCAATAACAAGTGCTAGTAAGCGAAAGCAATCTCTTATTTATTTTTTAGGATATATTTTTTGTCCAACTTTGCTGTTTTTTTTTTCTTTTTTACAATTTTTCGTTCGATTTTGCACCCAAAAAATATTAGGAATTAACCTGTTGTTAATCATTTATTTGTGCTTGCCTTTGTTTAGTTTTTTATTTATTATATTAGTAAAAAATACATACTTTTTAGCGCGCGAATCCCCACAATATGAACAATGATCGTTTTGGATGTTTCACATACTTTTGTGCACGAGAATTTGGTAGTTCAAAAGTCGTGCACTAAAGTATGCGAACACTATCAAAGGAAATATTATATTTAACAACATCTTTTGAAGAATTATAATTACTAACATTATAAAAATTAAATAATAACATGTTTTATGCACCTAAGACTGTAGAACATGTGAAACACATTGGGGTTTGTGCTGCCAAAAATGTAGGGGAAAAAATGCTTTTTGGATTTCGAAAAATACTGTTACTTGATTGCAGACTCATTTACGAAGGGTTAGCCTTATTTCAGCGTCAAAATATTCACAAATACCAACGGTAAAGTAAAGAATGCACAACTTCAACAATACAAACAATTTGATTATTGTTTTTGAACATCTTTTCTTTTTAAGATAAAGAAAGATTTGTATTTCATATTAATGATTAAAGAAAAAAGCAATCTAACGCAAGAATCAAAATAAAGGATATCCACAAACAGCTTTATGATGGAGAAGAGATCGTTCAACAAACCCGAGATATAAAAACCATGAGAGTTGTCATAACAAACGACCACAGTCTGCGAGATTCATCACATCTGAACCACATTTCTTGGGGTGTAAGAATTAAGAAAATGACCGCAAATAGACTGGGAGACGAAGAATTTAACGCTTGCTTCAATAAGTGGGGCATCTATAGACCCCTTGAAGCACGTCGGAATGCAGCTCAATTTAGAGGGCAAAACAATAGATTTCAATTCTCAGGAGATTGAAATTCATTGTTTTGTCCTCCAAATTGAGCTGCTTTGACGTCATGTGAAAGAGGTCTATATCAAATAGGGCTGTGTGGCAGTGACGTCAAACTCAGACAAAAAAACCGAATTTCTCATCTCCTTGAGTCCGATTTCTTCTTCCAATGGCCACATCCCACAACTACAGTCTAAGAAATCCACGAAAATTCCCGTTTTACAAATGCAGGACTGTACGTTATAAGAACAGTTTCATTCCTAAATGCGTTAGCATCTGGGATAAACCGCAATAGATTAATGTCTTATATTTACAACTTGTATAATAGTAGTTTTTTTAGCATCCAACTTATCCTTCAATATTATCTCTTATAATATGTTGTAAAATCACGTTTTTTAAATTCACACGAATTTACAAAGTGATCAATAAATCTATTCTATTCTATTCTGCCGTTTGGCTTTTAATGGCAACTTTTTTTAAAAAGCAATTCTTTGTAATAAAAGATAAATAAATAAAATGTGTATCTCCATTTTCTTTTCAGTATAATATTACACTTGCCTGAGTCATGCATCTATAAAGCGGGCTATTTTTAGAACAGCCACGCAGCCTTATTTCTCGCTCTTTCCCAGGGTTCGGGGGGAGGGGGTAGGGGTCAATTGACTAGTGCATAAATTAATAGTAATGAAACACATACTGTAAAAAAGTCATATTTTACCTTATTTTAGATTCGTCCAAAGGCTCTAGACTAACTCCTGCAATACAAGAACAGCAGTCATTAGGACCTAATGCCTAACATCCCTAAGGCATTTGTATCATAAAAACAATTACAACAAAAACTAAAACTGCCACCAAAATAATAAATTTATGTACATTTTAAAATATTCTGAGAAAATGAATTTTTTTTCCAGGCATTTTTTTTCTGAAATTCTTGGAATAAATGTGGAAATTGTAAGAGCAAACGCCTTTCACGTGATCAGACTGTGTAAGATGTTCAAAATGCATAACAAAATGGCCATTAAACTCTTGATAAATGATGATATTACCACCTGTTAAAATTATATATTATATCTTTTGAAATATTACAGTACTGGACATAAGTACCTACAAAAATTCCTCTTAAAATAAGAAAATTACTAGTAATAATACAAAAGAATAAAAGGAAAATGCTTAGAAAATATAAACGTGCGTAAAAAACGTTTCAGATGAACTAGAATGTTTAACATTTTATAATTTATCATTTCGTTTTTTTATGTAAGTCATTTTATGAAGATACTTCGTATTACATACTGAATTTAGTACCAAACCTTAGAATATATAATATATATAATATTAAAATAAAGGTTTAAAAGAAAAAGAAAAATTGAAGTTAAGGTTTTGAGGAAATGTTAAAAATATTTGGGAGAATTTTCAAAATGATTTTTCGAGATGGTTTGTTATTGATATGAGGACAAAATTTTCGAGATAAGAATAAATAGAAAAATAAATATATCGAGGATAAGGATACGAAAATACAAAAAGAGAATTAAAATATTGATTAAATATCCAAATGAGTATATACACGTATTCTGCACTAATATTTCAACGTACGAGTTTACTAGGAGCAAGTTAAAAACGAAAGTAAATAACAACATTCTCACCTTGTCCAATGAAAAACAAAACAACGTTCAGTTAAAAACGTGAATTTTCCGCGTTGCTTTGTCCTTGAATAACGAAGGATATGTACTTCAACCCTTATCTTTGTTTCGAAATTTCTTTGTTTTGAAATAAAAGCGATTTACATTATAACAACCAGCAGACGATTTACGAAACAAAATCGCGTAAAACGTGAATATTCAATGATTTTTCAAATGTATGTAGCTTATGCTAATAATCGTTAGAGTCAATATTTGCATCCAAGACAGTTAGATAATATCATTTACTATAAAAATCTCACTGTGGAACTCCAAAAAAAATGAGAAAAATATGTTAAAAATATAAGTGATTTCCCCCAAAAAATATATTAAAAATTATATATAATTTTTTCAAAAAAATTCCTATTTTCTTAACCTTAGAATATTCTTCAAACTTGATAAATACTGTAAGGTATTTTAATATGCAATTAGTGAGGAATGTAAATTATTAACGACAATTTAATCTTTAAAAACCAAATAACTAATCCTTTGAAATAATAGACCATTTTAATATTTTCATTAAAAAATATGTTTTCGGCTTTTACCCCGTAATTAAAATTCTTAATTCTAAATCCAGTGGAAGTAGAGTTACTTTGCTATACCTTTTATTTCTCTTCACTCCTTCCAAGAAGAAGAAAAAACCCTTTTCAGGATCACGTGTTGCGAAGTGCTTTTGTGCCCACCACCCCCTCCCCCCAGTTTTCTAAGGCTTGCTACGGCCCTGTTTTCCCCTGTTATAATTCTAGGCTTCATACGGTTTTGTATTTGGCAGTCAAAATCGAATAATTTAAATCCTTACGATTCTACGATCTGTAGGTTTTTGTTCAAATAATTTTGCTTGTTAAAAAATCATGCATCAACTTGTTGATATACAGCTATTTCAAAAAAGGTTGGCGAAGGCTACATACAAAGTGACAAGTGGGATATTCCATGGTGTGCCACGAGAAAACATTGTAGAACTATTTTATTCCACACCATTGAAAATACACCCAGGCTGCAATGGCTGATGGGAAAGAAATGCCATCGAACATACAGTGGCATTCTAATTGGCTGTATTCTCAATAGTGTGAGATGAATAGAAAAAAACATTTTGATCCTTAAAATTGAGATTTTCAGATGAGGAAATAGAAAACTTACTGACCTGATGGGACATCTTTGTTTAGTACTTCGGCAACCTGAAATATATAATAGAGAGCAATTAGGATTATCACCATGGAAACACTCAGCCTGGTTCTCACTAGCCAGGCTAGTCAACGCAAGATGGAGCACAAGTGCAAGCCAACACAAGAAAAAAAAAATCTTCTGTTCTCTTGAGGGATGGATGGATGGATGGATGGATGGATGGGAGGATGGACTGATTGATGGTTTGTGGATGGATGGATGGATGGATGGATGGATGGATGGATGGATAGATGAGATGGATGGATGGATGGATGAGATGGATGGATGGATGGATGGATGGATGGATGGATGGATGGATGGATGGATGGATGGATAAATGGATGAATGAGTGCATGGATAAACAGATGGATGAATGAATCAATGAACGAAGTGGATGAATAAGTTGTCAGAGTGTTTTATGTATGGAGAGAATACTGTACAATAGGAACCACATATCATGATATTTCCTACTAATTATTTTACTCACCCTTCTTTGTAATATTGAATAACAATGATGAAGTGCATTAAGGGTAGACTGAAAAAAAAAATCTCACATAAATACACATATACAATCAGGGTACAACCATCACCAGAATGGTGGGGTCTGAGGAGGTTTACAGGTTTAGTACCATGAAAGTATACCTCACCCGTAGGGGGGGATAGGGTCTGAGGAGGGTATTACATGGAAAATAGAGGATATTACATGGACGCGCGGATACAAATTTTATCTTCGAGTGTTGAAAATATCTCTCATGAGTGAGCACAGTGAACGAGTTAGAGATTTTCAACATGAGAAGATAAAATTTGTATCTCCAAGCACCCATGTAATATTCTGTTTATTATATAATTATCATTGAAAAAGAAAAGAAAGCTTTTTGAGCTTTTTTTCTGCTATAAGAAGTATGTTACCATAGTGATGATATCTTCACATGTGAAAATATCAAATTTTTGAAATAGAGAAATATAGGTATTTCATTGATAATCATATAATAAATATCCATTTCCAAGGGGTGATTAGGATCTGAGGAGGGTATATTTTGTAATTGAAAAAGACACACATACAGTATGTTCCACCATGGAGTTGGATTGTTGGCATGTGATGTTTGAAGCATCAAAATCTCATCTAACTTTTTTGTTAATGTATTTAGTTATCACTTAGTTTTGGTAGTAAAAATATAATATTTCAAAATGATTTGTTTATTGAAATTTCTTTATTACCTGAGATGTTGCTTTTAAAACAAGAATGTGCTGATGAAATAAAAAATAATAATTTAAAATCATTAATAGATACATGTATGCACAGGGATTAAATTCTACGCTAGCAACGTTAGCAGCTGATAATTTATTCACACTTGAACTGCAACTAATCAGGAAATGCCGCCAAGCTCGTGCGGGATCTAGCACGAGCATTTACGCATGATAGATTTTATTCTAATCACTGATTCTACCAGTGGCTGTGGGCTCCCTGTGATGTATGGTAGTTTACTTGGTTGACACAACAGTTGCAACAGGGATATCTGGCAATAGACTGACATCAAACAAATTGTTAGAGTGTCTTAAGGTACATAGGGACTGTAAGAAGATACATGGAATGATTAATTTCATTGATGTCAGTCTGTTACCCAATTTCCATGTTGTCACTTCCGTAGCGATGAAAACAGTGACAAATAGACCATTTTCAATATGGGTGAGTACATGTACTTTCAAAGATGTTGCAGGCACAGACATAATCTTGAGCCATTTTCAGGCAGTGTCAATAGTTTCTGTGATCTCTTTTTCATGCCTGTGCCTGTGACATTTTCGAAAGGGCTTGTGCATCTTGAAAATGGTGTATTGAATTTTTGAAAGTTGTCTGAAGCTAACTTTACCTCATCAAGTGGAAAAATAGTTTCTTCATTTTCAGGATCCATCTAGGAAAATACAGAAAACGTCATCAGAACAATGTCAAATATTTTGCTGCATAATTTTGCTGTTCATAACTGTTACTGTTGGAGCTTGACTGCGAGGTTTCATGTCTCATTTTTGCAAACTATCTCTTCTGATCAACGGCTGTCAATCAAAGTTTTTTATGAACTTGGTAATTATGTCTAATTTTTGGCAGATTTCTTCTACTTTTGAACCCTTAATAGTAAACCTTATTACCCTCCATCGCAAACATTGGTCATAAATATTTTTGAGGCAATTTTTTAAACCAATGAATTCATTCCAAGCATTTTGACTGATGCCCATTGAAATGCTAGTTTACAAAAAGTTGCAAATTAGGGGCACAAAGTCAGGCTCAGAATCAAAATCCAGTGGGGTGCGCACCCCCTGCGCCCCTCCCCTGGATCCATCCCCTGATAGTTTTGATAGTTTTGGTATGCTAAACTCCAACATAGAATACTGTATGTATATATATATATACCTCTAGCTGATCAATCATCACCATCTGTTCATCTTCAATATAATGCAGCATATCTCTCATTCTGATCAGCTCATCTGTAACATACCCTGGGGCGTGATTGAAAGGCTTCTGTGAACCCTTGAAATATGATCTACAGGTTGAGGGAGTGTCTTGAGCAGATAATGGTGTTGATGATGTAGAGCTTTGGGCTGGAGGAGGGCCCTGGGAGCTAATCTGTGTTGGTGTTACTGTCGAAGGTTGCAATGGAGGTGCTGCCTAAAATATTACAATTATTTACAGTCTTTAGTCAAAATTAAACAACTAGGTTTGGTTCTTTTTATATAAAAATAAAATAAATAATAAATGGGATTTGGAAGCTGCTTTTTGTGGAGGGAGGAAAACCAGAGAACCTGGAGAAAAACCCTCATGGCAAGGGAGAGAACAACACATCAAACAAACTCAACTCACATGTTGATTTTTATGGAGGGAGGAAAACCAGAGAACCTGGAGAAAAACCCTCAAAGCACAGGAGAGAACTATCTATAAATATTGCATGTTCTTGTCATACTTGTGCCATGCTACTGTACGAGCAATGCTATATCAAGTACATGAGCATTGTTTGTATGTACATTTATGGATAAAACACCCTACAGTATATGATAAACAATATGATAAACAATATGCATTGTATGTTTTGATCGTACCTGTGCCATGTAACGAGCATGGAATTCTGCCACACTCCTGAGGGTATTAATCCAGTGTTGTCTCTCTTTAGCATTGTTAGCTGATCAAACAAACAGAAACAGATTAATAAATTTAAACAATATAATTTTGGGGAATATTGATAACACTTCAGTCTTGTTTCATGGATATAGATATGACATATTTGATCAAAGACTCATCAAAATGTCACATCAACTAATTAATAACTCTTTTCTGAATCCAATAATCATACAGCAATGTATTGTGGTTTAGCTTTGGTACAATAGACCGTTTAATTCGCGAGCGCTTTCAAAAATATCACAGGCGCAGACATGATCTCGAGGCATTTTGGGCAGAGTCAATAGCGCGTGTGATCTTGCCTGAAAATGCCTCTTTTTCATGTCTGCACCTGCGATATTTTTGAAAGCGCTCGCACATCTTGAAAATGGTCTAGTTGTACCAAAGCTAAACCAATATAAACCAATATAAGACAAGATGAACTAAAGTATCAAAAGCTTACATCAGGCATTTTGGCATCTGTCAATCAAATTTACAACAGGCCTAGTTAATTCTGATCACATGTAAGGTGCAATGCACCATGTTCGCCATCTCAGGAAAAGTTTTATAATATAAGTCTATAGTCCAGTAGTTACATATTAAGATTATTGTACCTCTAAGCTTGAAGACATCACCATTCACAGCATTGACACTAAATGTGAAGGAGTCTTCATCACTAGGGGAAACCACTGCACCCTAGATGAATGACAAATGAATGAATGGATGGATTATTTGTTTCGTAAGGTTTTTATTCATTTTTAACCAGTTTTTTTTTTAGAATTAGGTGCCAGTGCACTCTCTTAGGTGGTGGTGGTGGTGGGGGGGGGGGGGGGGGGGGATAAAATTTGAATTCAGTAACAGGTGGATTTTTTTTTCTTAAATTTGGTGTCAATCATTCCCTCACAATCAGAATTTTTTGAAATTTACATACATTTGTAGATTTTGGTAGCATATTAATTTTAAGACCAAGAAAAATGGGGTTGCTGACTTTGTTTTCAGAAATATGAGGGTGTGAAGAAGTTAAATTTAAGCATGTTTTCTTGATGTGTTGCTCATCAAATCATTGGAATGATGTCATCACTAGCAATGCCCACGAACATCCTTCATGTTTTTACATTACAGAAAATTACACTGTACTTACAGCCAGGTTGACAGACCCTCTTGGACCTTGTTTTTTCTTTTCTTTATCCTGATGGAGAAATTGTATGTGATAAGTACTACATAAGATTTGGTACTTTGGACATGCATACTACAAGTAAACTTGTAAGCAAGGAAGGAAGCAAACAGACAACCAAGCAAGGATGCAAGGAAACAAGGAAGCAGGGAAGGAAGCAAGCAGATGAGCAAGGAAGCAAGCAAGCAAGCAAACAAACAAAGAAGCAAGGATACAAGGAAACAAGGAAGTAAGGAAGGAAGCAAGCAGGTGAGCAAGGAAGGAAGCAACCAAACAAGCAAGCAAGTAAGGGAGGGAGAGAGGGAGAAAGCAAGGAAGGAGGCAAGCAAGCACATAAGCAAGGAAGGGAGGGAGGGAGGGAGGAAGCAATGAAGCAAGTAAACAAGCAAGCAAGGAAGGGATGGAAAGAGGGAGGGAGGGAGAAAGCAAGCAAGGAAGCAACCAAGCAAGTAAGGAAGGAAGGGAGGGAGGGATGGAGGGAGGGAGGGATGGAGGGAGGGAGAAAGCAAGGAAGAAAATATTTCTCAACACAAAATATGAAGATTAGTTGAAGTAATATCACAACCATAAAACATCCTAGGTTTTTTCTAATGTGAGTTTTCTGTACTTACCACATAATAGTCCAGTATCCCAGTATCAGGGTCTATTGTGAACCATCTGTACTGCCAACCTTTAACATAATTGGTCCATTTACTCAGCTGACCTTCCATTGGTTGCCTAGAGAGAAAGGTGAATAAAAATGAATGGATAAATAAATGAATAAATAAATGGGAAATGAGATGTCTTCACAGCAGTAGGGCCTTTGCTTCTTACATGTACCTCTGGGGTCTAGAGCTAAATTCCTGGAGTCAACATCACATTTGAGTAGAGTTTGCTATGACTTGCCTTTGAATTAAGGGTTTGTCTCCCTATGCAAAACCCAACACACTCAATTTCAATCCGATCTGTGAGTTAACCATGTTATACTCACATCAATTTATTGAACCCTGAAGCATTCTACTATAAGTCAGGGCTGGGTTAACTCACAGATCAAATTATAATTTAGTGTGCTGGGTTTTGTGACCAAACAAACTCTACTCACATGTGATGCTGAGTCCAGGAATTAAACCCAAGACCCCAGAAGTGATAGGGAAGCACACTATGTAGCTTAACCACTACACTACCCTAGAACCCCAACTACATAATTAGCAATGGACTCTTCCACTGTCTTCTGTGTACTATTTTTATTACAATGGAAGGCTTGAGATAACAAAACTTTGAACTACTAGTAACCAATAATTTAGAATTTTCTTAAAACAAAGCTAGTTAATTATTAATCAATCCAAACTACAGCTATTTGTCACAGGTGTACACACAGTTCACAACAACAGTCAACATTTTAAAATACAAATTTCTAAATGCTTTTTGTTTTCAAAATAAGGACAAAAAATCTTACCTAAATTTATTTTCCTCCTGCTGTTGAAAAGACTGACGAGTAGATAGAAGAAAAAGAAAATTAGGGAAAAGAAAATTAAGTTAAAAGTTATAACAAGGTTCAGTCAATTTTAGGACAAAATATGGACTCGAGAATACACGAGAAAAAAATATCAGTGGAAAAAGTTTTAGAGGCTTTAGAAAGGCGGGAATACGAGGATATACCTTCGCTTTTTCTAATACAGATAAAATTGTTGTTCTTTCGTCCTCTGTGTAGATAGAAAGATCGATGTCCCCCGAAGGGTCGTGAATCACAGTAGTGGACGCCATCTTAGAAAATACCACCAAGGCGGGACCACAGGAAGCCCAAGAATACTTGTAGGAATTGGAGGGGAGGGGGGAGGGGACAAAATCAAATAATCCTGGACGGATACACACATATAGTGTTTGGGCTTCCTGTGTTGGGACGTAGAAAACTGAATACACAAGGGAGGGGAGGCTAAGGTAATGTTTTAGTCCACCAGGGCTGCCGATTCACATTTACGTATTTTTAAGGATTTTAGAGCAATAAGATTTTAAAAACTATGAATTTAAACGTCTAGAAAAGTATATAAATAATTTGGCTATAGTTTAGGAAAATATAATTCAACTAACGAAATATTTGAACCAAATGTAATACAACGTTTAAACTTGAGATTTGGTTACAGTAATATCTCAATATTTATGAGCCACCTACCTGCACTGTTATGTATAGATGAAACAACTTTATATCGTTATTTTATGGTTAGGGGTTTTTTCCATTCAATGCCATCAGGACGGTGAATATGACACAGGAAAAACCAGTGAATGTTCAGTGCCGGTAACCGACCGTCTCATCACAATAGCATGTAATATGATCTTTCATCAATAGCAAACTAGGTACCGGAAACTAAGTTATTTCATTTTCGGGTTTCCACCACAGGAAGCCCAACAAGCTAGTTCCCTTTACATCGATTATGACATCAACTATGACCCCTCATCTATTCCAGTTCGAGCAGTTTTCCCAGTTGAAATTAGAATCTTATCCCACAAGCAACTACTATACACAATATCTGTTTTAAAGAGTACTACAAGCATTACGAAGCAATTTTATTTTATTTTCGCAGGACAGTCAACAATTGAAACAATTTATAATCAATTTTTCGCGATAAGAGTTTTAAATTTTGAGATACACCTATTTCAAAAAAGGTTAGTGAAGGTTATGTTGTTGCATGTTGCATACGAAGCTTAATCACGAAATTTATTCTATTCATGTGTAAATAATGTCAGCACAGAAGAAAATATGCTGGAAAAACCTGCAGACAAAGTTTAGGGAAATTTCATATTGTTGTGACCTTTCGCTGATTGAATTCACATCACCCATACTGCATTTCGGGCTTGGTATGCAACATGCAACAAACCTTCACCAACCTTTTTGAAATAGCTAAATAAGTCTGTGATTCCTTCAGTTGATGTTCAATGCTATCAATATGGAAGCTGTTAGATGGTGCGCACTTTAACTCTCTGCCGTCTCTCCATTAGTCCACCGTTTAAGCTACACTAATTTAGAAAGAAGTTGAAACGAGTGTGTGAGGTCACTGAGGATCAAACTATGGTACTCTTGCTTAGCAGGCAGCACACTAACCAACCAAGCCACACTTGCTCCTTAAAACAAGTGTGTGAGGTCACTGAGGATCAAACTATGGACCTCTTGCTTAGCAGGCAGCACACTAACCAACCAAGCCACACTTGCTCCTTAAAACAAGTATGTGAGGTCACTGATGATTAAACTATGGACCACTTTCTTAGCAGGCAGCACACTAACCAACCAAGCCACACTTGCTCCTTAAAACAAGTGTGTAAGGTCACTGAGGATCAAACTATGGACCTCTTGCTTAGCAGACAGCACACTAACCAACCAAGCCACACTTGCTCCTTAAAACAAGTATGTGAGGTCACTGAAGATTAAACTATGGACCTCTTGCTTAGCAGGCAGCACACTAACCAACCAAGCCACACTTGCTCCTTAAAACAAGTGTGTAAGGTCACTGAGGATCAAACTATGGACCTCTTGCTTAGCAGGCTGGCAACACACATACTAACAGTACTAACTCAGACACACTTGTAATGCCGTCAGAACTGGATGAAAACTAGAGGAGCACAACCCCTATTTCTTTTTCATTAATTACTGTCTTTGAAGAAAAAATTTAAAAAATGACTACAAATTCTAAATGATGAACTTTTCCGAGCTTTTGGATTCTTCAGCTGCTTGTGACATAAAAACGTTTATTTTACAAATAGAAGCGAAAATATATATAGAAATGCAGAATTAAGAGATACTCAAATAACTAACTTAATAAAAGATAATAATGAATAATAATAATAATATTGAACTTTAGGTAATTCATTCATTAATATGTTGTTTACAATAAATGTGCTTATCTTTAGTTCTATACTTTAGTTGTTTGTTCGAATTATTCTGTGGTTTGGCCTGTGGAATTGTCACTTGAGTCCTTGTATTTCTATAGGTTTACCTATAAGAAAAAAAGCTTACTTAGTCACGTCCCCACTAATGCGGAGTACCAACGCATACCTTACTAGAAGCAGAGCGTTTTAATGTACGATTACACGAAGCAATTTTTTCTGCAACTTGTCTTGCAAAGGCATTGCGACAATAGTTGCATGGAGCATTGCGGTGTGTACCATACACTGCAATTTGAAAAATGTTGTCAGACAAGTTGCAGCAATCGTGGCAATCACAGCAAAGTGGAATTCGTTTGTACTTTTGGAAACGATTGCGACTTCTTTGATGTTTGAAGACGAAATGAAAGGAGGTCACAGTAGGACCTCCTGTGTACTACACCCTCACATATTTACCTTTGATATTAGGACATATAGGATTGGTGCCATTGATTGTTTTATATCCTTCTAATTTTGCACCATCACGGTTAACACACCAGCATTCTTTAGTCACGTGGTGACACTGTAATTGTTTATAACTGCCATCTTCGTTGCACTCGGGATTGTGGGTACTGAGGTCGAACCTGAATACCAGTCGTGCATGTTGACATTTTGTCAAAGGGCTTCCTGAAGAAAAGAAGAGAAATGTTTTGGACTACTTTTTATGGTACAGATAGCCAGTCAATCAGTCGGTCGGTCACCCTGTCAGTCCGTCAGTCAGTCAGTCCGTCAGTCCGTCAGTCAGTCCGTCAGTCCGTCAGTCCGTCAGTCCGTCAGTCCGTCAGTCCGTCAGTCCGTCAGTCCGTCAGTCAGTCAGTCAGTCAGTCAGTCAGTCAGTCAGTCAGTCAGTCAGTCAGTCAGTCATGCAGTCAGTCAGTCAGTCAGTCAGTCATGCAGTCATGCAGTCAGTCAATAAGTCTTCATGAAAAATAACCTCACCTCTGCATTGCTGTTGACATTCTTGATAACTAACAAACTTGTTTTCGTTACCCGCACATCCTCCATATAAGAACACACTACATGTATTAGTTGCACTATTGAAATACCATCGACGAAGCTTCGCTTCACATGGACCTCGAACGAAGGGCAGTCTGCATACCTCACTATCCTCTGTGACAAAAAAAGGTATAGTTGAAGTTGTGCATTTTTTACTTTACCGTTAGTATTAATGAATATTTTCATATCGAAATTAAACTAACCCTGAGTAAATGAGTCTGTAATAAAAATAAAAAAATACAGCAGAATTTTGTCAATTTGAAAAAGGTCAACTTTGCATTTTATTTTCCAAACCTTTGGAACGACAATCAGCCATGCCCTTGCGTCTAGTACCCAGTACTTCTCGGTTGTATCTATCAACACACCAACACTGTCGAGCATTACACTGCAAAGACGAATAGCTACCATCAACTTCACAGCGCGGGACTGATGAACTTGCTTGGGCTATTGCTTGATTGTGAAGAACCTGGCACTGCGTTAGTCCAAGACCTTCAAAAGAAAATGCATTCGAATATGATACAAGCAAATTCATAATGTTAGCGCACTCGCTTCTCACATCTGGAGCTTCTCTCCCTTGCCACGAGGCTTTTTCTCCAGGTTCTACGGTTTTCCTTGGTCCGTAAAAATCAACATATGAGTTGAGTTTGTTTGATGTGTTGTTCTCTCCCTTGCCACGAGGCTTTTTCTCCAGGTTCTACGGTTTTCCTTTGTCCGTAAAAATCATTTTGTGAGTTGAGCTTTGTGTGTTGTAAATAGTGAACGTAGTGGTAGCGTGTGTGGAGCAAACCTCAGGGAAGAGAAACTCACGGGGAATGATCGATGGCGGCAAAAATGTTAATAATGCCATTATTGCGTCAAATAAAGTCTCAACATCAATTCCAAATTTTAACATATATATTAGTGGTCCATTCCGCACCGTGAACTTTACGTACTAACCTGAACAGTTTCTTTGTTTCATGGTGACAGTACCGTGGATTTCATTTCCATATTCATTGACACACCAACACATTCCTTCAGACTTCGAACACTGTACCAGCGAAAATTGACCATTTTTTTGACATTGGAGAAAAGGTCGGTCGGACGAGTTCTTTGCTTCTTTACGGATTTCTTCACACAACGATTTTTCCCCTACAAAAAGAAGACAATAAAAAAATCATAGAGCTTTATGCAGTAACTTTAATAGGGATTGTCTCCTATGGAAGTTTCGACCATTATATATGTTGAAGAAATATATTGCAATTGCAACAATGAACTTTTAAGCTTTTCATGCAACTTCTGGCACCACGGGGGCACCAAAATAAACATTTGCAAAGAAACAGAAAAAGATGTCAAACCCTTAGGCATAGCGAGGTATCGATCATAGGGGAGAAGGCAATCTGCCATTTTCAAACCACGTGTCATTTTCTAGAGTATCATTTCTTTGTTTAGCGGTTGCGCACGAGAAGACACATGAATATGGATACAACTCAAACAAAGAATCTTATTCTCAAGAGAATGACACGTGATCTGAATTTCCAGAGTTTTAGCTACCGCAAAAAGGACGAGTTCCTGGTTTTCTTCTTGAGTCTGGTATTTCAACACCATGGTTGTTAACACACCAGCAGGTCTTCTTCTTGCTGACAGAGTCAGTGTGGCATTGAACGGGCTCGTATGCACCGCTTGCCTTACACTCAGGAGCAAACAGCCCTACCACAGGGGTACCGTCATTACCCATCGCTTGACGTCTCTGTATTTGACATGAAGTTAGCCATGCTGAATAATAAAAAGTAATAATTATTTTGATATACACAATGAAAGTCAATAAGTACGAAGCCATGGATTCCAGATTCCATATATCTTGGATTCCAGTTTCTATATCTTAGATTCCAGATTTCATGTCCTACATTCTAGATTTCACATCTTGGATTCCACATAGCGCATCACGGCTTCCTGGCATAGTCGTAGCGAATCAGTGGCGTAGCGAGGACCTAGGTTCTGGGGGCACCTCCGCCAAATATCGCCGAAGCAAAAAAAAAAAAACGCGATAACTGCGACAAAATAGGGAATATAACTTTCTCTACAAAAAGTGGGGGGGGCACCCAGTCAAAAGAATAGGTAAACAACCAAACAATTACCTAATTACCACAAATTTACCGTGCGAATAGTATCATCATTAACTAACCTAATAAAGTACAGTTTGGTTTATTGCTAGAAGATATTCTTGTTCTTGGTAATTCATATCCATATTGATCAACACACCAACATTCTCCCATGCTCTGCATACACTGAAGACGTTCATACGATCCATCTTTTGTGCATTTTGGTATGAAGTGAATAGGTGGGGTGTTATCTTGACATTCTTCGTGTCGAAACTGACAGACTGTTTGTTGTTTGACTGTGAAGGAAGAAAGCAAGAAGTTCAGACATTGTGAGACCACAAGTCTCCGAAAGCAGAACATCAGCAATGGTTACAGTTGATGCAACAATGCAACGAAATAAGGAACAGCAACAACACAAACTGCAACAACAACAGCAGCAACAAAAACAAAAACAACAAGAGCAATAACAACAAGAGCAGCAAGATTAACAACAATAACAACAACAGTTACAACAACAACAACAGTAACCGCAGTAACAACAACAACAACAACAGCAACAACAATAACAACAACAACAACAGTAACAGCAACAACAATAACAACAACAGTAACAACAACAGCAACAACAACAGCAACAACAACAGTAACAACAACAACAATAACAGTAACAGCAACAACAATGACAACAACAATGACAACAACAACAACAACAACAACAAAATCAACAACAGTAACAACAACAATAACAACAACAACAAAAGCAACAACAATAACAACAACAATACCAATAGTAACAACAACAACAACAACAGCAGCAAAAGCTACAGTTACGATTAAGAAATACGACTCTTTTTTTACCATTGATATTCGTGCAATTTGCCTTGCCCCATTTCCTGGTTCCAGATAACTCGTTTCCATTCTTATCAACGCACCAGCAGTAACCTGTGGCAGAGTGGCACTGGATAGGTTCGTATTTACCACGTGAATCACATTGGACGAGGAAGTAGCTGAGAGGAGTAACGCTACGGAAAATCAAGGTTCGTCTGTGTTCTCTTTGACATGGAGTAAGATTTGCTAAAATGTAAAGATAAAAATATAGTCGATCAGAGGCTTAAATAAGTGAGATTCCTCTGTAATGGGGGAAATACATCCATTTTTTAAAATTAGGTATCGGCTTTTAATACTCAGTCACTCAGACCTCCTTCCGCACTATATGTTAGGTGAACATACGATGCCTTTATCTGGGGTTGATTATTTAAATTGACAACCATCATCATCATCATCATCATCACCATCATCATCATCATCACTATCATCACCATCATCATCACCATCATCATCATTATCACCATCATCATCACCATCATCGCCATCATCATCATCATCACTATCACCATCATCATCATTATCACCATCATCACCATCATCACCATCATCACCATCACCATCATCTTCATCATCGCCATCATCACCATCATCACCATCACCATCATCATCATTATCACCATCATCATCACCATCGCCATCATCATCATCACCATCATCATCATCATCATCACCATCATCACCATCATCACCATCATCACCATCATCACCATCATCACCATCATCATCATCCTCGAAATCAACAAATATAAACAAAATTTGCAATTTGCTCACCTACTTGTTTGCAGTTGGAAAGACCGCGTTGCCTGGTTCCTACACGCTCGTTGCCACGGTTATCCACACACCAACAAACGCCTCCATAACACTGGGTCTCATTGTATTGCCCATCGCTCATACATTGAGGTTTAAACAGCTTGTTGCCGTATTCTATCAGTGATGTTGATAGGGTTCGTTCCAGTTGACATTCTGATAAGTTAGCTGGAGAAAGAATGCTTTACAGTTAAGATAACTATTTCCAATAACTTCCATTGTGTTTAACATGCTTGTGACTTTATAACTTGTAATAATTTTATGCATGTTAATGAGACTGACTCTTAAAAGAAATCACAAATATATATGACGTCTAAAATTTGTGTTTTTACTGATAAATCATTATTTCTTGTTATCAATTTGATCAACGTTTACACTTGAGCAATGAGCAATTCAGTAAAACAAATTTCTAAAAAAACTTGTGATACAGTGGAATTTGAACCTAAGTCCATAGGCAGATTAAAAAAAATTATTCCACTTTGGCATACCCCCGAGACACCCGTCACCTGAGACGTCGTATGGAATACGGGCCTGACGGCAAATAAGACCGACCCGCCCTTGGGTGTGCGGTATGTTGGACAGCATTATATTTGTTATTTTCTAAGATTTCATCTCATTAAAACGCAAATAGCTCAGGTTTTAGAGCCATTAACACTAGCATTAGCATGTTTTAACAACATGTTATAATAAACAATACTACTTACGTCTCTTTTTGTTAGGGTTAATACATCTTGTAGCTTTACCACACTGACAGCACTTCAAGCCAGAGGAACACTCGTTGTCATGGGAACACTTGGGGGATGAGTCACATGTTCGATGGTCCTCTATGGTAGGGCACTTTACTTAAATGATATGGGTAGTAAAATACAAGAAGTTACTAGAAGTCTATTAATAGTAGTATTGTGCATCTCCCATAATGGATCCCCAAATCTGGAGCCCATTACCCATACTGGGTGTGTGAGCCAGCATATTCCCAGATCAGGGGCCCATTACTTAGGAGCATCCATCTCCCATACTGGGTCTGTAGGCCAGCATATTCCCAGATCAGGGACCCATAACGATAGGAGCATCCATCTCCCATACTGGGTCTGTAGGCCAGCATATTCCCAGATCAGGGACCCATAACGATAGGAGCATCCATCTCCCATACTGGGTCTGTAGGCCAGCATATTCCCAGATCAGGGACCCATAACGATAGGAGCATCCATCTCCCATACTGGGTCTGTAGGCCAGCATATTCCCAGATCAGGGACCCATAACGATAGGAGCATCCATCTTCAATACAGGGTCTGTGAGCCAGCATATTCCCAGATCAGGAGCCAAGCGCAATTAATATCACTTACCAAGATTTTTACAGTTAGGCTTTCCCCAACGTTGGGTTCCAGAAATAGCATATCCTGAAGAATCTACGCACCAGTGATAATCCGAATTACCATCTGATTGAAGACTACTATAGTTTCCATTCGCGTCACAATCGGGTACATATCGGCCAATACTCGGAACTCCAAACAGACCGAGGGATTTACGACGTGCAGCTAGACATGGCGTTGACTTTTCTACAATAATATATATGAAAACAATATCTACTTAATGATCCAAGATAAAGAAATTATTGTCTGTTATTAGTGGGTTGACCTTAATACAACTGTGTGAGGACACTGAGGTTTAAAGTATGGACCTCTTGCTTAACAGGCAGTACACTAACCAACCAAACCACATTTGCTCCTTAGAATAAGTGTGTGACGTCACTGAGGATCAAACTATGGACCTCTTGCTTAACAGGCAGCACACTAACCAACCAAGCTACACTTGCTCCTTAAAACAAGTGTGTGAGGTCACTGAGGATCAAACTATCGACTTCTTGCTTAGCAGACAGCACACTAACCAACCAAGCCACACTTATACCTTACCTCCACGAAGATTGCATAATGGCACTCCACCCTTGACTCTGGTTCGCTGAATCTCTTTCCCTCGTTTATCAACACACCAACAGTAGGTACTAGATCCATAACATTGCACAGCTTTGTATTCTCCTGTACGCGCACATTCGGGCTGGTAATGAGAAATCGACAGAGAAGCTTTTCTGTGCTGAACTTCATAGCAAAGCGGAAGAATGCCTGAGCAACAAAAAAAACAACATTTTTTAAAACGTTTTCTATACAGCTATTTCAAAAACGGTTGAAGGGGCGATTGGCAATAGGTGATTGGCGATTGGTGAGGTAAAATAACCAAGTAAAATGAGACCTTTTTAATTGAAAATTGACAAGATGAAAGAGCCATACCACTTGTTATCCAAGGTCTGCGCTGAATGGTGCAGGCATTATTTACGTATAAATATGAAGAAATTCTTATTGTCCCATAGTTCTTTTCCGTCGTGCAATCGCCAATCAACGATCGCCATTCACCGTTCAACCCATCAACTTTTTTTGAAATAGTTGTATAATACGAGTATTTAGGCTTTTATGGCACGCCTATGCCACATGCATACCTCCGCAACTTTTTCTGCACTTCTCATGAGTCGCAAAGTTATTTGCATTTCCGCCACAACCGCTGTACGTGAACTGCAGGCACTGCCCCAACCTGCTGTTGTAGTACCAAGAACGTAGAGAAGCTAAGCATCCAAGCCTTCCTGACTTCAAGGGGAGGTTACATTGTTTTACAGCTGTAGACGTAGAATATGTAGCAAAACATTATATTAGAATCTACAAAAAAATATTAAATATTAGATGTTAAAATATCAAATTTTCTTTTTTGTATACATCGATTCATCGATAATTTGACGATACGGCGGCCATCTTGGTGCATTATGGGGCATTTTTTTACACTGTCAACTTAATTATTTGGCCACAATTAATAATAACATCATAGTTACCTCTAAGTTCATTTCTTGTGTAGTTTTTAACAATTTCCACCATTTCTTTTCCATTTTTAGCAAGGTCATCATAATCCTTCACAATATATAAATCAGCAGGGCTCGAGCACACATCCATAAGTTCATCCAGATCAATTATGCTGTCAATTCCTATGCAATATATCTGTATGCCTTTAGCTTTAAGGTCTTCTGACGCGACTGAAAATGGGATGAACCGACCCTGGTCACGAGTCTGCTTCTTATCCATAATAACTATTAGTACCTAAAAGATAAAAAAAAAAGCAAAAAAAAAAAAAAGAGAAGAAACTATTACAGTCAAGAAAATCAGGTTGCGAGTGAATATGGAGTTTTAAAAAAATGCCTAAAAAAATCTTGTTTGATGGTCATACATTGCCTTATAATTGACTTCTAAGGTGCGGGAAGGATAAGCTGAAGATAATCTCAAATATCTTTTGCTGTACTTAAGCTAGAACACTAAGTTAAAAAGTTTCATTCTGTTTGAACCTCTGGCATACCATCCATATAAATAGCTTGGTGATATCGTGTGTGATCAAGTAGAATTAAGGCCTGATTTGGTTGCCCCTTCGAGCCTTGTGTATCATATTTCTCGTAGAGCTGAACACAGGACACCCAACAGCGGGTCAGTAAAAAATCTAACTTCCCTCTTTCGCACCTTAAAATTACTTCCTGAAAATCAATATGCTATCGAAAACGGTCAAGAAAATTAGGTTTGGGAGTGAATATGGAGTTTTGAAAAAATTGGCCAAAAATCTTGTTTGATGGTCATACATTGTCTTATAAATCACTTTGAAAATGCGGGAAGGACAAGCTGAAAAAAATCTCAAATATCTCAGGCTGTACTTAAGCTAGAACCCTAAGTTAAAAAGTTTCATTCTCTTTGAACCTCTGGCATACCATCGAGATAGATAGTTTGGTGATATCGTGTGCGATCAAGTAGAATTAAGGCCTGATTTGGTTGCCCCTTCGAGCCTTGTGTATCATATTTCTCTTAGAGCTGAACACAGGAGACCCAACAGCGGGTCAGTAAAAAATCTCACTTCCCTCTTTCAAATCTCAAAATTACTTCCTGAAAATTAATATCCTATCGAAAACGGTCAAGAAAATTAGCTTTGGGAGTGAATATGGAGTTTTGAAAAAATTGGCCAAAAATCTTGTTTGATGGTCATACATTGCCTTATAATTGACTTCGAAAGTGCGGGAAGGATAAGCTGAAGAAAATCTCAAATATCTCTGGCTGTACTTAAACTAGAACCCTAAGTTCAAAAGTTTTATTGACTTTGAACCTCTGGCATACCATCCAGATAGATAGTTTGGTGATATCGTGTGCGATCAAGTAGAATTAAGGCCTGATTTGGTTGCCCCTTCGAGCCTTGTGTGTTATATTTCTCATAGAGCTGAACACAGGAGACCCAACAGCGGGTCAGTAAAAAATCTAACTTCCCTCTTTCGCACCTTAAAATTACTTCCTGAAAATCAATATGCTATCGAAAACGGTCAAGAAAATTAGGTTTGGGAGTGAGTATGGAGTTTTGAAAAAATTGGCCAAAAATCTAGTTTGATGGTCATACATTGCCTTATAATTGACTTCGAAAGTGCGGGAAGGACAAGCTGAAGATAATCTAAAATATCTCTGCCTATACTTATGCTACAACCTTAAGTTAAAAAGTTTCATTCTCTTTGAACCTCTGGCATTCCATCCAGATAGATAGTTTGGTGATATCGTGTGCGATGAAGTAGAATTAAGGCCTGATTTGGTTACCCCTTCGAGCCTTGTGTATCATATTTCTCGTAGAGCTGAACACAGGACACCCAACAGGGGTCAGTAAAAAATCTAACTTCCCTCTTTCAAATCTCAAAATTACTTCCTGAAAATTTATATGCTACCGAAAACGGTCAAGAAAATTAGGTTTGGGAGTGAATATGGAGTTTTGAAAAAATTGGCCAAAAATCTTGTTTGATGGTCATACATTGCCTTATAATTGACTTCGAAAGTGCGGGAAGGATAAGCTGAAGATAATCTCAAATATTTCTGGCTGTACTTATGCTACAACCCTAAGTTAAAAAGTTTCATTTTCTTTGAACCTCTGGCATTCCATCCAGATAGATAGTTTGGTGATATCGTGTGCGATCAAGTAGAATTAAGGCCCGATTTGGTTGCCCCTTCGAGCCTTGTGTATCATATTTCTCGTAGAGCTGAACACAGGAGACCCAACAGGGGTCAGTAAAAAATCTTACTTCCCTCTTTCGCATCTCAAAATTACTTCCTGAAAATTAATATGCTACCGAAAACGGTCAAGAAAATTAGCTTTGGGAGTGAATATGGAGTTTTGAAAAAAATGGCCAAAAATCTTGTTTGATGGTCATACATTGCCTTATAATTGACTTCGAAAGAGCGGGAAGGATAAGCTGAAGATAATCTCAAATATCTCTGGCTGTACTTAAGCTAGAACCCTAAGTTAAAAAGTTTCATTCTCTTTGAACCTCTGGCATACCATCCAAATAGATAGTTTGGTGATATCGTGTGCGATCAAGTAGAATTAAGGCCTGATTTGATTGCCCCTTCAAGCCTTGTGTGTTATATTTCTCGAAGAGCTGAACACAGGAGACCCAACAGTGGGTCAGTAAAAAATCTAACTTTCCTCTTTCGCACCTCAAAATTACTTCCTGAAAATTGATATGCTATCGAAAACGGTCAAGAAAATTAGGTTTGGGAGTGAATATTGATTTTTGAAAAAATTGGCCAAAAATCTAGTTTGATGGTCATACATTGCCTTATAATTGACTTCGAAAGTGCGGGAAGGATAATCTGAAGAAAATCTCAAATATCTCTGCCTATTCTTAAGCTAGAACCCTAAGTTAAAAAGTTTCATTCACTTTGAACCTCTGGCATACCATCCAGATAGATAGTTTGGTGATATCGTGTGCGATCAAGTAGAATTAAGGCCTAATTTGGTTGCCCCTTCGAGCCTTGTGTATCATATTTCTCGTAGACCTGAACACAGGAGACTCACCAGGAGATGTTTCATGCTCAGGAGTTAATATTATTTTGTTTCATGATTTTCCTAGCAAATTTGTAGCCAAAACGCTGAAGTCAGCTTCGGGGATTCACGTAACCCACTACATTATGCCGCGCATGTTGAAGTTTGACTTTTAGTAGAATTGGTCTTATGACAGACAGATGGACTTCTGTCGTGGATTTTGCAGTAAAGTTCGCGCTCGCCAAATCGCGCTTGCTTGCAGTATATACGACGTATGCTGAAGCCTTACCTTAAGAACCATTGGCCTCATGCCATTATATTCATTAAATATCTCTTGGTCTACCCATTGTAACCCCTTATCTAGTCTGGTCACACTTCCAGTCATCTTCATTCCATCGAGAACCGTCTCTACATTGTCCTTGGAAATACCTTCCAGTGAACTAAACGTGAGAGGCGAATGAACGTCGTCTGCGAACACGGCAAAGCTGAAGCGAGTTCCAGTTGGGGAAATATCGAATGAATTGACGAGAGACTTGGTGAATGTCTTCATGGCTTTGCTAGCTTCGTCAGAAGAGGATGGAGGGAACATTATAGCAATGTCTAATGGGAATCTGTTTTCTGCAATGAATAATTATCATCATTTCTAAGACAATAGTCAGGAATATTTTTGACTCATACTATAGCTATTCTACAACTTCTTCTCGAGAACCAAGGGTGGTGCAGCTCGATCGTAATACACTCATCTCTGGGGTATCAGGTTTGATTTCTGAACTCGAAATCACATGTCAATAGAGTTTGTTAGGTCTCTCCCTTGATAAGAGGGTTCTCCTTTAGGTTTTCTGGTTTTTCTCATCCGCAAAACCTAACTGAAGCTTAATTCCAATTCGATCTGTGGGTAATCGTTTCCTGACTCTAATCAGCCTAGAGGCTGTTTTGAGGTATCAATCAATAACGTTTGACGGTATCTAGACGTAAACAGGGGAACAAAGAATTGAGCTCTAAACAGAACATTTTGCAAGTCAATAACAGGGCCAAACCTGAGGGTGTCCTTTGGCACTGTGGATCTCCCCATGTCCTAGACCCTATAAGTTCTTGTCCCTGTTCGTTAACGCACCAACATAATCCTGTCCCACTGTGGCACTGGACGTGTTTGTATTTGCCGTCGGGTGAACACTGAGGAACATAACGGCCTGGACTTGGTCTTCCTGTCAATCCCAAGGCCATTAGACGATGACGTTGACAGCTCGTCATCTTTGCTGGAATTAACGGATAAGATGAAAGAATTATGAGAGAGAAAAACGTCTGCGCATGCTTGTAGTCTGTATGCAAATTTGTCCAAAACTTCTTCTTGCTATTGTAAAAATGTGTTAATTTGACGTAAACGTTTTTCGCAAGTGGCAGCTCAGTATATTTTTCGCAGGGTTCATGCAAGATCCCTCAAACGAGATTCCAGGGTTTTTATTCAGAATTCTTGCGTTCACTTACCAGCTTTAGCACAGTCTGGTCTCCTTCCTGTCGTGACACTTCCTGGGAGCTCATTACCATTTTCGTCCACACACCAGCACTGGCCGCTTAGACCATGGCACTGTACTTGCTCAAACCCACCGTCACGTTTACAGCGAGGGACAAATAAAGGTAATGATGATCCAACAAAGATATTCCGTACTGCTTTCCCTCTCTGGGCCTGACATCTTGTAAGAGGTGCTATGGAGAATAATTTTTTTCATTTTTTCAAAGCTTTGCTTTGCTTTGCTTTGCTTTGCTTTGCTTTGCTTTGCTTTGCTTTGCTTTGCTTTGCTTTGCTTTGCTTTGCTTTGCTTTGCTTTGCTTTGCTTTGCTTTGCTTTGCTTTGCTTTGCTTTGCTTTGCTTTGCTTTGCTTTGCTTTGCTTTGCTAATACATTGTTATAGTAAACACCTACCATCATCAGGGCAGATAATTAATCCAGCAGTCCTCATTCCATCCAGTTCCTGTCCGTCTCGATCTACACACCAGCACTGCCCTTGTGTTGTATCACATTGTATCGAGTCGTAGCTTCCGTCAGTTTTACACTTGGGAATGTAGCTCCCTGCTGCCTTTGGGGCGTATGTATGTCTGATCTGCTCTCGTTGGCATGGTGACGGGATAAATCCTGGAGAGACTTGGAAAACTAGTCAATTAGCATACATTTCAAACCAGGGAGGACCACAGGAAGCCCATTTAGGATAAGAAGTTAAAGGAGAAAATTAAATCAGAAAAAATATCGCCAGGAAATAAAATACTCTCTGGTTGATAGCACATGACGGGCAGTGTTTGCTTGTCACTGTAGGCTGGTGATGAGATTCATTCAGCTGATTGATACCAAGCAATAGAATACTCTCTGGTTGACAGCACATGACGGGCAGTGTTTGCTTGTCACTGTAGGCTGGTAATGAGATATCATTCAGCTGATTGATACCAAGCAATAGAATACTCTCTGGTTGATAGCACATGACGGGCAGTGTTTGCCTGTCACTGTAGGCTGGTAATGAGATATCATTCAGCTGATTGATACCAAGCAATTTATTTTATGATTTTTGTTCTTACCGGCTGCTTTACAGTTTGGTTTTTCTTGCATGACGCTAACACTTGTTCCCAGTACTTCAAATCCACGGTCATTTACGCAGAAGAACCGAGAGCCCTGGATCTGAGCTGGTTCGTAAGTGCCACTCTTTGTACACCAGGGAGTGAAGGTACCAGGACGAGAAGAGTTAGAAGTAAGGACGAAATCATTCCAGCAGGATGTTGCAATGGTAACTAAAAGATGAAAAGAAGAAAAAAGCAGAGTAAAGGATTGGAATACAACTATCCGTTCCCCTTATTACATCTTGATACCATGCACTATCATAAGATTTTTTTTGTCGGCCCAATAGACCTTTTCTGAGATAGGGAACACGATGCATTGTGGTCTAGCTTCGGTAAAAAAAACATATTTTGTTCACCATGCCTTATATGGTAGTGTTCGTAACGAAGCTAGACCACAGTGCATCCCGTTTTTCGAATTCAAGGTCTATGTTTGCAACTCCCAATGTAGATAAAACGTTTGGAGGTCAAAACAATAGGTTTCCGGTCCCATTTTCAAGAGATTGAATTTTTTTGTTTTGTCCTCCAAATTAAGGGGTCTATTTTTAGGTTATGACGTTATTTCTTTTAATTTCAATAACACCTTTTTGTCCACATTGGATTTTCCCCTTGGTCTTCGTGTTCTCGATCTCTTTCCCTGCGTTATCAACACACCAGCAGTAGCCAGTCACATGATTGCACTGGATTGGTTCGTATCCTCCATCTTGGTTGCATCTTGGGACGAAGTGACTGGAATTGGACGGAAGTGACATCAGTTCTTGGAGTTGCTGCTGGCATGGTGTGAGAGAAAAGTCTGCATCCCAACAGAGAAAAGTATTTATGAGTTGAAAAGGATAAAGGAAAGAAATCAGTTAAAGGAGAAAACTATGAATTAGAAAAAAAATCGGTTTTTTAATTTTTTTAAATTGAATAATTAGAAGGAGAATTATGTAGGAAGAAATGGAGGAGAAGAAGGAGAAGGAAAAAGAAGAAGAAGAAAAAGAGAAAGAAGACACAACAACTACTATACAGAGAACGAGAACGAGAAGAAGAAGAAAAACTAAAAGAATGATTCCATCACTTTATCAACTTCAAACTTATATCCACACTTACATTTTTTCTCGCAGATTGGTTTCCCATCAATAAAGCTTTTCCTTGTTCCCTGTATTTCCACACCTCTGCTATCAACACAGTAACACTCAGCGCCATAACACTGAATATCACGGAACGAGCCGTCTGGGTTACAGCTGGGCTCGAGTTGACGGTGGTCATCTGCTCGCATGTACATTTGTAGCTGTTTCTGGCAGAGAGTTGGACCTATGTCTAAAACAATCACACAAAAATCAGAATTACTGCCACATATATGTGCGGTCAGCAGTATTATTGGTGTTATGTGATGTGATAATCGTCATGGTGTTATGGGATGTCGTAACCGTCATTGGCTGTGTTTATCAGTTAATGATAGGAGTAAAAAAACGTCTGCGCATGCTCATAATCTGCATACAAATTAGTCTCTAATGTCTTGTTGCATAAAAGCATATTATCAAAAAGTTGACTTGCAAACTTGCCTGACAAATAGACTTCATAAAATGTCAAAACTTAAGTTCATTTATTAAGGCTAATTCTTTCATACTGCTTCTATTAATGCAGTGTCTTGGTCTTACAAAAGTATGGTCAAAAATTCTTTTGTATATTCGGAAAAAACGGTTTTCCTTTCGCACTAAAACGCTAATGAGTTCTTGGAAAAGAAAACGTGCTGAACTGCACGTAGGCAGAAACGCGTTTCTCTAGTTTCTCAGTCATTAATTTTAGCTTTAACTTAACACGGGTCGTGAATAAAATAGAGGATATTACATGAGCGCGCGGAGATACTGATTTTATCTTCAAGGATCTCTCACTCATTCGCTGCGCTCACTCGTGAGAGATTTTCAACACGAGAAGATAAAATTCGTATCTCCAAGCGCCCATGTAATATTCTGTTTATTAAATAATTATCAATGAAAAAGAAAAGAAACCTTTTTCGAGCTTTTTTCTAGTATGTAACCATAGTGATGATATTTTAACATGTAAAAATAACATGTTATCTTCACATGTGAAAATATCAAATTTTTGAAATAGAGAAATATAGGTATTTTATTGATAATCATATAATAATAAAATATATTATTACTACGAACCTACTGGTTGACAAACAGGTCTTTCTTCACCCCTCGTTGTTCTCGAGTAGGCAATTTCGACTCCGTAAGCATTGACACAGAGGCAGTAGTTCTCGCTACACTGAACTGGCTCGTAGCGGCCCTCTGATGTACACTGGGGTACCATGTGAGGTAACAAGGATCGTCGAAGGATATTTTGGTATTCTTTTTGACAGGAAGTTAAAGAATGACCTGAAATATAGTGGGAAATAAATTATAAGTTTTTTTAAGATACGCTTCTGTTGGTACGAGTGGCGTGGAGAAAGATAGCATTTGTAAACGACCTTATAACTTTTATTAACTTGTAGCGGCCCTTGCGCGGTTCGATCCGGGGAAGAGCCGCCGGGAGGAGGAAAACCAGATGCCCTGGAGAATAACCTCATATTAAGGGAGAGAACAATACATCAAACAAACTCAACTCACATGTTGATTTTATGGAGAGTGAAAAACCAGAGAACCCGGAGAAAAATCCTCATGGCAAGGGAGAGAACAACACATCAAACAAACTCAACTCACATGTTGATTTTTATGGAGGGAGGAAAACCAAAGAACCCGGAAAAAACCCTCGTGAGAATAACACATCAAACAAACTCAAGTCCCATATATGGTTCATAGAACCCGCGACCCCAGACATGATCGAACTACACAGCAGCAAGGGACAGCGTCATGAATGGTCAATGGTCAATAAAATACTTCGTATTCTTTTATACCTGCAGAAGGGCATTTAACATATCCACTTGTTCTGGTTCCCGTCAGTTCACGTCCTTGTTGATCTACACACCAGCATTGCTCTGTCCTTGGATCACATTGCACTTCTTCGTAGCTACCGTTTGAATTACAGCGTGGCTTGTGCTGGTTTTTCATACTAGGGTGTGTTTCAATTTTTTTAGCTTCCCTTTGACATAGACTCAGAAAATTGTTTTCTGTGAATGACAAACGATGATAGATAAAAGGCCAAGCTACTACATGATGTAAAAATTGGAAAAGAGTGGTGATACATTGTGTGTCGTGTGAAGTGGTGAGGATGGAAAAGAGTGGTGATACATTGTGTGTCGTGTGAAGTGGTGAGGATGGAAAAGAGTGGTGATACATTGGGTGTAGTGTGAAGTCGCGAGAATGGAAAAGAGTGGTGATGCATTGTGTGTAGTGTGAAGTGGTGAGAATGGAAAAGAGTGGTGATACATTGTGTGTCGTGTGAAGTGGTGAGAATGGAAAAGAGTGGTGTAACTTGTGATACATTGTGGTATGGTGTGATGTGGTGTGGTGGCAAGTGATTTGGTTATAGTTTGTTCGTTATGTGCTGTACAGCGATATAACATACGTCACTATGTTTTGTGATCCTACCTTTAATATTACACACAGGCCTTCCAACAGTGTTATTCAATCGTGTCCCTGCCATTTCTCTCCCATCCTTATCAACGCAAAAGCAAAACAGCGCATGACACTGAACAGGTTCAAACTCTCCTTCACGTGTGCATCGTGGTATCATGCGATTCATTGATGGTTTACGAGCATAATCCAGATACATGCGCTGACAGGGAGTTAACGGTCCACCTAAACCATAGAAAGGATATATAGAAACCTTTATTTAAAATGAAATAAACTACTGGGTAGTCCAGTCAACAGGACTGCTATCAACAGGAGCCCTGTGATAGGAATATGACATGCCTTGATATCAGTAGATGTCATTTCGTGTCTTCTTGCAGGATGTACATCAGTTGAATCGCAAGTTTTCACTAGAATTCTTTCTGGTTGACAGCACATGGTGGTCAATGTTTGACCACCATTTGGAGCAGATAATGAGATTCAAAGACTTTTATCAGCTGATTGAAACCAAGTAATTACAGCAGAGGTGGGATGTCCCGTGATCTCACATGTACGTTTAGACCTCTCTCCGATCCGCTTTATTAGTGGCTAATAAAAGGTGAGGTAGGAATAAGGATAACGGATGATAAGAAGAGACTATGGTTGTTTACATAACTTATCAGCGACGTTGAGTGAACTTGACGTGTTACATGTATTATCTACAGAAAAACCTAAAGATAATTCATTTATCATGTCAAGTTCACACGCTCGAGATGGCTGAATATTCTCAGCCAAACAGAGACGAGATAGTGAGTAAAAAAATATATATATTTCATACCTATGACAGGGCACTTAATACCATTAGCTTTCCTTGTCCCAGGTAACTCATTGCCTTTGCCGTCGACGCACCAACACACTGATGTACCTGCTTCACATTGTACCTCCTCATACCGACCATCTCGTTTACATCTTGGCACGTGACCACCTGTGAACCCAGACACCATTGCACCATGGTACTGACGCTGACAGAGAGTTATACTTTCACCTGTTGATGGAACACAAACTGCTGTTGAAAAATTACTGTTGTTGATAATGTTATTATAGTATTTTGTTGTTTGTTATGGAAGAAGGGTGGTGTAGTGGTAGTGCACTTGCCTCTCGCCTCTGGGGTCTTGGGTTTGATTCCCAGACTTGGCAGCACACGTGGGTAGAGTCTGTTAGGGTTCAATCTGTTTAGGCATACCTGATTTAGATCAACCCAGAGGTTGTTTCAGGGTTCGATCTGTGAGTTAGCCGTGCCCTGATTTAGATCAGCCCAGAGGTTGTTTCAGGGTTCGATCTGTGAGTTAGCCGTGCCCTGACTTAGATCAGCCCAGAGGTTATTTCAGGGTTCGATCTGTGAGTTAGCCGTGCCCTGACTTAGATCAGCCCAGAGGTTGTTTCAGGGTTCTATCTGTGAGTTAGTCATGCCCTGATTTAGATCAGCCCAGAGGTTGTTTCAGGGTTCGATCTGTGAGTTAGCCGTGCCCTGATTTAGATCAGCCCAGAGGTTTTTTCTAAGAGTATCGATAAAATTTGAGGGTTTGAAGTTCTTTTTATGTTTGGAAAGTGTTACCTTTTGAGGTACAGTTTGGCTTGCCCACCACCACACTCAGCTTACTACCAGGAATTAATGAACCACCTTTAGTCACACAGTAGCAGAAGGACCCATGACATTGCATTGGGTTGTAAGTGCCGTCTCTCTTACACCATGGCAACCGGCTTGATCTCCTTGACGACCTAAGCGCCTTTACGTACTCCACCCAACAATTTCCTTTATTACCTATATTATTAAAAAAAAGATATACTTCTATCAGTCCATCCATCCATCCATCCATCATCATCATCATCATCGCCATCATCATCATCATCATCATCACTATCCTCCTCCTTCTCCTCCTCCTTCTCCTCCTCCTTCTCCTCCTCCTCCTCCTCCTCACCATCATCATCATCATCATCACCACCACCATCATCATCATCATCTAAGAAAAAATTATACGCAGAGCAGCCTTATTACTTCTTCTTTATGACAGGATATGCTGTCTTGTTTCAGGTAGAGGTTATATCATTACGAACATTTTTCGCTTTATTTTAGCTGTTTTTGTGAGCAGCTGGACCGCAAATACGTCACAACTTAAAAGCTCTATAACCGATAAAATTCCTTACCTGCATTTCTACACGAAAGTGGGCCGCTAGTTCTTGTCCCCTTTATTTCTGCATAATTGTCATCTAAGCACCAGCATTCCTTGGTAGCATGTTCACACTGGATCGTCTGCCAACTTCCGTCAGGTTGGCATCGAGGAACGAATCTGCCTGTTGTCATGGCAACGCGACGAGCCTTTTCACAAGGAGAGAGGCTGTGATCTATGATACAAGAAGCCTGATTGAAATAGGGATTTCTCGCGAGAAAAAAATGTTGCAGCTTGTATTTTTCCATTTCAGACCACGTGTCATTCTCTTGAGAATAAGATTCTTTGTTCGAGTTGTATCCATATTCATGTGTCTTCTCATGCGCAACCGTTAAA
This sequence comes from Anthopleura xanthogrammica, assembly GCA_964019055.1. Classification (NCBI taxonomy): domain Eukaryota; kingdom Metazoa; phylum Cnidaria; class Anthozoa; order Actiniaria; family Actiniidae; genus Anthopleura; species Anthopleura xanthogrammica. The sequence continues at coordinate 628,031 of OZ025218.1, forward strand.
CAAAGAAATGATACTCTAGAGAATGACACGTGGTCTGAAATGGGAAAACATTACACGATGTTCAAAATGGTTTTCGTTTCTTCTTCCCATTTTATGTCATCACCCCTCCCCTCCCCTCCTACTCCTTGTAAAACTGTTCAAAGATTACCTGGGTGAGTGCAGTTTGGTCTCCTAGCAACAGATTGAACCCTTGTATTCAGAACCTCCATTCCTTTGCCATCCACACACTGGCATGTTCGGCCATGACATTGAACCTCGTCATAGCTTCCATCGGGCTTGCAAGCAGGTGCGTGTTGATTTATCTTGTTGGACATTCGTTTGATAGCATGTTGGTATCTACGCTGACAGGTAGTGAGCTCTGAACCTTGAGAATTGAAGATAGAAGCACAAAAGTCTGTTTAGTCTCAGATCGCCAATTTCAGATGTCCGACAGAATTCGTTTTTTGAAATAGGTGTATAACCGACAGAGCTAGCTTTTGGGCCAAGCGCCCACCATCACAGATTGACAGCAGAAATGTTTTATAATGTCACATTTACCAGCTGTACAGTATCTACAATACGATATCCATATAATTATGAACCTTACCCCGTACTTATTCATAATTTTCTTAGGTCATAATTGAAACAAACTAAACAAACGGTCCATTTTTCTTGTCACCCATGTTTATCTATTACAGTGAGGACACTCGAACCGTGAACACTTTTAAGTTTTTTACATACTTTTTTTCTCCTTTATCCCTTGTGTGAATCGGTTGGAAATATGATTTATTTCGAACAATAAGATTATTTGAGTTCAGTGCTTCATTTTCAGAAGGTTTAAAGCAGTAGAAAGTTCATAAAATAAAAAATATAAAAATATCAAGTGTTCATGGTTCGAGTGTCCTCACTGTAACAGTTATCTCAACCAAGAAATTTGACATACCAAAATCAGGGCACACTATGTTCCCTTGTACTTTGGTGCCAGCCATTTCCATGCCAAATTTATCGACACACCAGCATGCAAGGGTACCAGGATCACATTGAACGTTCTCAAAATCGCCATCCTCGTTGCATTGTGGGACATATTGGGTCATTTCTGGGTGCTTTATGGCTTCTTTGTGCATACGCTGGCAAATAGTCAGGCCACCTATAAGACCAATGTCAAATTAAAGAATTTTTAAAACAAGGTACTATCACAACACTTTAATAACGTGAACGCTAAAACTAATAAGAAGATATACCTTACACTAATAAAAGAGAACATAGTTTCTGCATAGTTCAGTCTCGACTTAAAACCATTGTTTGGTGATCATCCAAGCGAGTTCGGAAAAACTCGAAGAAAAACCCTCGAATCAAGGGAGAAATTGACCAACTCTATTCTCATGTGATGTGGATTTTAGGAATTGTTTTCAATTTAATTTCAGCAGTACTTTCATTAAGCAGCTATCTTCAAGCTGTAAAATAAAGTTTTGCTGCTTAAAAGAGTTTCTCCTGTCATTTCCATTGATAATACGGCCATAATGAACGTTTGCAAAAGTCCCAGACATACCTTTGGTCTTACACTGTGGTTTCCCCAGGTTAAAAGTGATTTCAGAGCCGCTCAGTATTTCACCAGTTTCTCGATCCACACAAGAGCAAGTAGAGTTAGGTCCTTGGCATTGGACGATTCTGAAGCTCCCATCTTCTGCACACTGAGGGATCAATCGTCCGAGTCCTGGGTTCTTGGATGCATCGATGTATTGACGCTGACATCTTGTGATTTGCGCATCTGGAGAAAAATAATAATAGGTTGTAAAAGAGTATTTGCGCTATTCATGGTTTGCAACAATAACTTATCGCCCTAGCTTTGCGTTTCTATATTTCTAAATAGGGACTTTAAGATGCAGGACGCAACGATGACGACGACGCCAAGCAAACAATGCCACTAATTGCGATATTCAACAGACTCTCGTTAGAATGTGTGAAACACTGTGCTGCAAAAAGCTCATCAATCACACGTCAATCAAGGCGTTTCCACATCATTCTTAGTGACACGTGCCTTTATAACTTTGTGTTTTCCGATAATGTCATGGAAACACTTTGATTGACGTCCAACAAAACCTTATTTTGTCGCGACGGCGATTCGCGCATGTGATTGGAAAGCTCTGTAAGTTGAGCGCTCCAAAAAGCCGTCATTTAACTCTAGAACTGGGGTGCCTATTGATTCGAATACTAGACAAGCATGAAATGATAATACAATGGAAGATTTAAGCGCATCAATTTTGCTGAAGTTGTTGTTGTTATTGTGTCCTGCATCTTAAAGTCCCTAATAACAAGTCGGAACCGCCATTTATAATGGGGTCATCCGAGCTAAGATGAAAGTCTACCTATTTGGTAGATATTTTTAGAGCAGAGGCAGCACTTTCTACTCAGATGCTTTAGACCCTGAGTGTTGGTCCGGCCAGAGATTGAACCCACGACCTACCACGCAACAGGCAGGTTTACCTTTGATGCATAGATTAGCGAGAACCAAGAATACTCACCCACAGTTGGACACATAAGAGGCGCACGTGTTCTTGTTCCAGGCATTTCTTTACCATACGGGTCCACGCACCAACAGTGACCGGTCAGCGGTGAGCATTGTATACTCTCGTGCGTTCCGTCTTGTTTACATTGAGGTAAGTATTCACCACCAAATCGTTTGTCTTTGTTAATCTTCCGTTCAGTGTCGCAAAGATGAGGGCCTAAACAATTTAAAATATCAAAATATTATCAAATATTATTAAAATGCTGAAAACGATAATGAATCTCTGATGGTATTGCAGTAACGAATCATTAGAGCAGTTTTGAGTGGGAAACGGTACGGCAAATAATTGATAGCCGTATTGTATCGTGTCTTGCCGTAGCCGTAACTACGCGTTGTGATTGGATTAATTACTGGAAGACAATAGGAAGCCAATTCAATGTTACAGCATGTCGTACCGTATACTTGCTGAATGTCAGTATCGTATGTTTCCCACTCACACGATAACCATTCTTATGGGAAGCCATTTCAATTTTACGGCATGTCGTATCGTATACGTTCTGTAAGTCAGTACCGTACGTTTCCCACTCCTTCGATAACCATTCTTATTGGAAGCCATTTCAATGTTACGGCATGTCGTATCGTATACGTTCTGTAAGTCAGTACCGTACGTTTCCCACTCATACGATAACCATTCTTATGGGAAGCCATTTCAGTGTTGCGTCATGTCCTACCATGTACGTGCTGTAAGTCAGTACCTTACGTTTCCCACTCATACGATAACCATTCTTATGGGAAGCCATTTCAGTGTTGCGTCATGTCCTACCATGTACGTGCTGTAAGTCAGTACCGTACGTTTCCCACTCATACGATAACCATTCTTATGAGAAGCCATTTCAGTGTTGCGTCATGTCCTACCATGTACGTGCTGTAAGTCAGTACCGTACGTTTCCCACTCTTACGATAACCATTCTTATGAGAAGCCATTTCAATGTTGCGCCATGTCCTACCATGTACGTACTGTAAGTCAGGGACATGTTTCCCACCCATATGAAAAGGGCTCTACGGCAAGACTAATATCCAGTTATCTATCCATTTATGGGTTCATTTTGACCCAACTGCACATCACACGCTTGTTACGTGTCGTTTAGTTTTAGCTTCAAATGCTCTTAAAACGGAGCAATAATGCGAATCACCAATGCGACCCGGGTTTCTGATTGGTTATCTCCTGTGCTTCGAGGGTTTTTCTCCGGCCTTCTCCGGTTTTCCTCCCTTAACAAAAATTCAATTCTAAATTCCAAATCGTAAAAAACAAGGACGAAAGAGAAGATCATTTTGACCTTCTTTGGAACAGCCTTGCTGAATCGACTTGTCGATGCTCAATATCTGCCTTCTCTTCATACTCATACCTTGAGCTGAACAATCAATTTTTTGACCAATAGGCGCTCTAGTTCCAGGCATTTCCGATCCCTTGTCATCCATACAAAAGCAGAACGATCCATGACATTGTTTCTTCTGGAAGCGTCCATCTCCTGTACACCTTGGAGTAAAGATACTCTGTCTATGGCTGTTGACTGCGTCCATGTAGAGCTTGATACAAGGAGACATTTCGGCGCCCTGTGCTAATATAAAAAAATAATCATATATCAGAATCTCTCCTCGAATCTTAGACTCTAGAACTAGCTCTTCTCAACTCTAGAAATAGTTCTTGTTAAACCTCTTTTCGATGTTTTTTTTTTTGCTTTAATAATAGTCCCCTTCACGTCTGTTCTCTCCGCCATCTTGAAAGGTAGCCATGCCTTTGCATCGAAGCGAGACATGAGGTGAGCTTGCAATGATAGAGACCTTTTTTATCACCTTGGACAATTATTCACATCTCTATCATTGCAAGCCACCCTTTGTCTCTCTTCGATGCAAAGGCACGGTTACCTTTCAAGATGGCTCAGGGAACTGTGAAGGGGACTATTGGCTATTGTCAAAATATACCTGGGATCTTGGGATCGGCTAAATAAATAATCTCTTTGGACTAAAAATCACTAGGTTGTGATATACCTTTGCATTGGACTTCACACAAAATTTTGGAAGAGAATCGATTAGCGTTACCACGACAACCACCATAAATGAATCTTCTACATTCGCCACTGTTTTGATTGAAGAACCATCTTGGAATGTGTGCTTTGCAAAGACCGGTGGACTTGGGAAGCTTGCAGATGTCCCCAGCTAATAAACAAGACCAAGGTTATGATGTTGTGATGTTAAATTATCAATAGATTGTTAATGTATAAATAGAAAACGTGTCAATACGTGTATGTATTGAAGGATAGTTGGGAGAAAGTATAATATTGGCGAAATTGAGTCGCTAAATTCATTTTCTTTCGACGCTCGCTGTCATCTTAAACTCGAATTTGTGACTCATTTGAAACATCCCAATACGTCTTGTATCGCGATTCTTTTATACATTTAAAAAAATGTTAACTAAAGAGTGAGTAAAATGTATAAAAATATTGGATGTGGTTGAAAATGAAATCGTAAATTATCAATTGTTATCTGCCATAGGCTAAATAAACTGCAATATATTCTCAACTTACCCCAGTGTCCGCAAGCAGCTTGGCATTGCTTCGCTGTCTTAAAATTGTTTTCGTTTTGGCCACAACCGCTGTACACAAAGGGATGACATGTTCTCGAGGCCTTGTCAAAATACCAACGGACTTCATGTTGGTTACAGTAACCATAGCGACGTGGCAACATGCAAGAGGCTTTTGATTTCTTGGACCAATTAGTATTGCCTGGTTCTTCTTTGTTGTCTATGAGGGAAAAAACACATGTAAAATATACGAAACAAAGTTGAAATAAATGTTCAAAACATGGTTGTGTGTTAAATTGTATAATTTTAAAGATGCTGTGTTGACGAAGCATATTCCAAGCTAAACCAAAGTTGGAATGAGCTTCATTGGAAATCAATGCAAGGGTGGCGTAGTGGTAGCGTACTCGCCTATCCCCTCTGGGGTTTCAGGTACGATTCCTCCATTAATCATATCCATTTTGAAATCATTAGCAAATCCTGCAATCTGATTGGCTACAAAGTGTGCGATTTAAGCATTAATTGCACTATTTTGAATCATTAATTGCATCATTTTGTCAACCAATCACTTTTGAAGCTACATATACGTGTTGAGTATTTAAATATATTAAATTTCAAAATGGATATGATTAATAGGTAATAGAACTTCGTGTCTTGCAATTTTGGGCTGAAATCACACTCGTGATTAACAAATTGCACTCCCGCTACGCGGTCGTGCAATTTCGTAATCACTCTTGCGATTTCAGCCCAAATTGCACTCCACTCAGTTCTATTACCATTATGAACTCAGCATCACATGTGAGTAGCGTTTGTTAGGTCTCTCCCTTGATTCGAGGGTTTTTTTCCGGATTTTCCGGTTTTCCTTCCTCCGTAAAACCCAACAAGCAAGCAATTTTACCGCAACTGCTTAATTGCGCTGTTATACGTACGACTTTTCATGCAGCGTTGCATCGCGCCTTCACAACTACTTACCATTTACGGTGACATTCACAAACCCCTCAGCAATAGATGACCCATCGTACGCCTCACATCTGTAAACCCCCTCATCAGACACGCGCACCTTGGGCATGATAAGGGATCCCTTCATGGGGATCACGTGTGGAGGGAGGCTGTCGATCTCTGGTTTAAACCACGTGATGGATATTGGCTCGCCCAGGAAGGAACACGTGATCTTTCCTGGATAATCTACGTCGAGGACAACTGATTTTTGATGTAGGGGGCTGAGTAATAAATTACGCGACTCTGTGAAGAAAGAACAAAAATACATCTCAAGACATAAACGGAACTGACGCGTATGTCTCAATTCGAGCAACGATTATTTGAAGCGCTGATACGGAAAGTCTGATACAGCAAAGTCAGATTAGACTCAAAAGGCGATACATATAGAATAGATCTTAGATTTGCATCATTCAAGAACTTTTATCATCATCATCATCGACATCTTCGTCATTATCATCATCACCATCATCATCACCATCATCATCATCGTCGTCGTCGTCGTCACCGATCGTCATTAACATCATCGCCATCATCCTCATCCTCATCCTCATCCTCATCCTCATCCTCGTCCTCGTCCTCATCCTCATCCTCATCCTCATCCTCATCCTCATCCTCATCCTCATCCTCATCCTCATCCTCATCCTCATCCTCATCCTCATCCTCATCCTCATCCTCATCCTCATCCTCATCCTCATCCTCATCCTCATCATCACAGAAAAAATGTACGCAGAGCAGACTTATTACTTCTTCTTTATGACATCATAATCATAAAAAAAAATCAAAAGAAAACGAAAGGTGGGAAGAACAGAAGAAACAAGAAAAGAATACGAAATAAAAGAAAATCCATTCAAGTGATATCTACTCACTGATATCACAAGGTCTGTTGAACTCAACCCGGATATGTTGACCGAGCAAACAGGAGGTTCTGTTGAGTGCACATGTACTAGAGTATGTAACACCATCAGTACCACAAACACGACTACTTCTGTCATCAGGACATGATTTCGGACAATAACATTGAGGATTATTGCCTTTGTTCAAGTCACAGTATTCGCTTGGGTATGGACATTGGATAGAAGCACACAGAACTGAAAAAAGAATCAAAATATGTCTGAGAATAGACCCCTTGTAGCAATCACGTCGGAATGCAGCTCAATTTGGAGGACAAAACAATAGGTTCCAAATCTCACGAAATTGAAATTCTTTTGTTTTGTCCTCTAAACTGAGCTGCTTTGACCTTACATGAAAGGGGTCTATAAATAGGCATCTCGAAAATGGTTGATTGAAAATTGCTTGGTTTCAATTGACGTCATTTCCTGTGTCGTACGAAATGTTCATCAGCGTTTAATAGCGTTGCAAACTCGACCCAGTTTTTCCTCAACCTCGCAGAATACTTACTGTTTTTGCATGTTTCTTGGTAAACTAAAAGTTCCGGATAAGGATTGCAGGAGTTCGGAAAATAACAGCATCTGAAATACAATACGTTATATTACTGCCATAAAATAACACTGGTATTCCAAGCTAGTAATTTGCAAAGTTGAATATATAAACCCGGCGCCATATTAGATTGTCATTGTACTCAAATATTTCGCAAGTTCTGGATGGTTTGCTTAAAGAATCCTAGTCAACTACAATGCACTGCGCGCCGAAAACAATGCAATCCGCCATTTTCTCTGCCAGGTAAAATGGCGGTTTTGTAGGTGAAGTTTATGAATCCAGTTCCATCGGTCTTGTTATTTAGGCTATAAGTTTTAAACCATCAAGATATAATAACAAGTAGTTATTTTATGTTTTTGTGAGATTTTTTAAATTTTGGCAACGAATCTAAGGTAAATAATTTTATGTAAACAATGATATAGGCGCGCAGTGCATTGTAGTTGACTAGGATTCTTTAACTATGAATAATCCAATCTCGTTACCAGCGACTTTATTTCAATATTACTGAGTATTCTGGACGCAAATTCCTCGCTTGATCATGCGCAGTGCAGAAAACACGTGCTGGAATGCAAATTTGAGCATGCGCAATAATAACTACCACTACTGATTCAAGTAAACATGAAAATTGAAATAGTTTTTAAAGGAATACTGAGAATTCAAAAAATTAAAATCTAACCGTTTGCAATTGTTTTTGTAACAATATTGAGTCTTGAAGTCCTTGCAGGCTTGGTTGCCTCTGTGCTCGTCCAAAGCTGCTGAATTTGATGGACAAGTTTCTGCAAACACACAAAATATGTGAATTTAAAATTGAATTGATTCAAGGGTAATTATTCTTGAAATTAAATCTGCAACTGTATCAATATTTCTGTCTGAGATTGTGGGAATGTTATTACCGATATTGGACGAGTCATGCGGGAGATTTCCAGCTATTTGGGATAACTGTTGTGAAACTGTAAAGAAAAAAACGCGAAACATTAGAATGTATCTTTAAAAACCAACGTTATGAAGTTCTTAGGCCTGGAAAATAAAAAAATAAAAAAATTTTTAGAACTTGTCCCGCAAAGAAAACCACAAGGGAAGAAAAATAGGAGTGGTGAATTCGAGAGAGATAAGAACAGAAGAATTGTGTTGTGCGTTTCCTGATAAAAAGGAAACGTTGAGTTTTATCTTTTCCTGTTAATACCCCGCAAAACCGCCCCCCACAACGGAAAGAAGAAAAAGAAGAAGAAGAAGAAGAAAAATCTAGAACAACCACAACAACAACAACCACAACAACAACAACAACAACAACAACAACAACAATAATATAATAACAAACAACTACTATGCAACAGCAACAACAATAAAGTACAGCTGTAGAAGGGTCTATCTTCCGGCAGTCAGGTTGTATGCCGCGCGGGAAACGGATTTCAATTTTCAGACATTGAATTTCGTAATGTGGCCACAATGCAAGCGATTATGATCAGAGCTTCGACACTTGGACGACCTCAGCACAGCCTGGACTCTCTTGCCCGCATTGCACTTTGTCATATCGTGATTCTAGATCTCTCCTTACTCGTCAGCCTGATTTGCCGCAAGCGATTATGTCTACAAGTATAAAGCTTCTTTAAGACAATGCCTCTGTTTAATAGAAATTAAAATAAAAACCTTTGTTCTAATTATTACAATGCATTATTAAAATGCATCGCAATGGACAATTAATCGATCCCATAACTAGATTGCTATTTTAATAGAGGAAACACGATGATTGATGCTTCAAACGAACGCAAAATAGTTCTAATTAAAGAATAGAATATATTTCCCGATAATCCATTCAAAGATTAAAGTTATTAATCGAGGCGCTAAGCTGTGAATTGAAAATGCTAGAATACTTATTTTCAGAGACAGAGGCCAACGTTTTTTTTCCAGACTACTCTTCTCTGTTATTCTTGAAAAACCTTTTCGACTGACCTCGACCTGCGCCAAGCGCTGAGATGAACAAATAATATATGTTTTGGCATTCCAAAAACTCAGACAATAGTATCATTAAAATAAACTTATTACACAACAAGCAAACTTAATTGGAAGCTGTTTCTACATGAAGTTCAATTATATAATTTTTTGACGAAAGTATTGAAATATTCCTGAACTATTAATGTTAATTGTTCGATGTCGTGAGGAAACTCAGCCATCATTTAACGCGAATGCATTGGTAAATCATCATGCTTCTTCATTTTCCTTCGTTATAATCGATTTTCCAGAGCAAAGCTTAGCATGGGTTTAATGGTCTTGAGTTTTCCACTGATCGCAAACATGCGTGACCTAAAGACACCAATACAAATAGTTCCTCCTCGTACAATTTGAACATCACGGACTCAATAAAAACTCAATCGCCTCTCGTAGCTTCCTCTACTTAGAACTCCTCAAGCTTCAGCGACCTCAATTTTCCCTTCGTAATAATTCCTTTAGGAATCTAATCAGGTTATGTATTCCATTGGATAAGCCTGTGAAGCATCACCACTGAGGTAATACTATAATATAAACGCCGTGCCATTTGGATATCTTGGGATAACGTTATGTTGACAGTCACAAACTAAAATATCTTATATACTAAAGGATGATAAATTACCGAAAATATTGTAAATTTGAGCCACATGGAATTTACTCAAAAATGCTATATTTTTCTAAGTTTCTCCTGGCCATATGATACTCTAAGTCATGAAAAATGTGAAGTAAATTCTAGAGATCAGTGTTGTATCGAAGGAGTTCAAGCATGAATCAACGCTCAATACACCATTGCTACTACAGGATAATTTAGAGGGAAATCTTATCTCAATGATTCAAAAGTGTCGACACACACAGCGAGGGTTCATTGAATAAACAAATCTTTAGAATACCTTCGTACTATAATAGTAATGGCTCATGGTAGTGTACGAGTAGCTCGTTTACCTGTGAGAATGACAACATGCCCCAAAATCAGGATTGTCTTCAAAACTCTTCTTCTATTCGCTTCAAAACTAAACATCTTGTATTAATCGTAACCAGACAGTGTCTATAGGTTAATGGAAGTAGCTAACAGAGGAATCCACATCGTCAATGCTTCACAAAATAACGAGAGTCCCGACAGATATGATTGGTAAACGTTGATAGGGTGTAGAGTTACATTTTAAGGAGCAGAATTTCGTCAATTAGGCTTAAGCTCACACATCACTCAGACACATAAGTCGAGATGCTGAATCTGAGATAGCAGAGGAACTTTCGTGAGCACTTCCGAAATAACGATCACAGTCGTTCGAATTGGACTCCTGATTTAAATTTAGATGTCGTTATCGCAAAGTAAGATGTTCACAGACACGAAATGTCTGCCTGAGCCGTCAGTGTGTGACTGTCATGCAATATTCAGTGTTAGTCAGTTGAAAATCTCCCTCAGTTGCGACAAAGGGAACATTTTGTCGAAAAATGACCGGTTTTCAACGCGAAAAGCGAAGTTCAATGATCCTACATGCTTTGCCAGGTTTGTGGGGCAATTTTTTTCTAGGTTGTGACTTGTCGCTGATGCCATGCAGGAGTTCAGATTGTTCACGTTCGACTTTGATAATGAAACTTGCTTTTTCCGTCTGTCATCGTCAATCGCCTGAACACCCTGAGCACCTAACCTATGAACTGAGCAGAAACCTTCATAAATCATCGTCATTCGATGATGAAGAACGAGAAAAAACGTGTTTCTTCTCAATGGCGACCTTAAATCAAAAACATAACTTATAAACAACTTCATGTCAGTATAGTTGTCAGTGAGAGGAATGAGAAATACTTCATTGTTAGATCATCTCGAATGCAGAATGTTTAATTTCTGTTTGAAGAAAACCGTAGAACCCGGAAGCCAGTCAAAATGGGAGAAATATCTAACTGCTCGTTTTTAAGCTACATACCGACGTGCTGCAAGGAAGGAGTCCATTATCCCACTCCGTGCGCAACAATTTTCATTGTTGCAAAGAGTAGAGAGAGCTTCTATTTTGTGCAACAGTGAAATTTCCGTGTTGTTGCAGGAGAATACGAGCAACATTCTCCCTGCAACTTGTAACACAGCATGAATGCTGTGCGACAAGTTACACGGGTTGGCATGGTTGCCCATATTACGGCACCTTGCAGTTTTCTAAGTTTGTTGCAGAAGAAAAAGCTCTTTCTTCTTTCTGCAACAAAGAACGTTTCTTGCGCGCGGGGTGGTATACGTACGTAATACGAGCAACATTCGCTCTGCATGCGCAACTTGCAGGGCAGCAATTTTGATAGACGAGTTGCACGATTTTGTTGCTCGTATTCACCGCATATTTAGGTCTCTCCCTTGACTCGAAGGAATGATAATAATAAACAATAAATCATGAACTATAAAAGGCTATTGAACTGAAAACTAGAAATACTAAAGAATTAACAAATCTGAATCAGTTCAACAGCATTATAACTACTGTTGACTTATCAGTGATTTAGGCAAGAAAAGTTGGTTTCCAGGTGCGAAAACAAGGGAGCTTGAGGTCACTCCATTAATCTATTCTCAAGAATGAACTTTTCAATGTTTATCAGCTTTTTTTAAGTGTTCCTCTTCGAGTAATGGCTCTGCATGTCAGCTCAAGTAACTGGCACCAGATGGTCGACATCGAAGTCAGGACGACTTGGTAAATGATGCCAAAGCGGAGATCACAACGGAAGGCACTTTTCGCTGCTTCATCCTCGACAAAAAAAAATTTAACTCATAATTTGCTAATTTGGTTTAAGACCGTCAATTTTTTCCCGCCCTTTCAGAGTGTTTTGATAGGCGCGTTAAGTCACTGAGTCAGGCCATGTTTTCCCGCCTTTTCGGGATTTATGGTAGGCGCGTCTAGAGTAAAGGCAGAGAATAATATCTATATGTTGGTATTTTGATGGAATAGAAAGTTTATAAATATATAAATATATAAATATATAAAGTTTGCTCTTGATATTGATATACTATTCCAAAATGATTTCAGGAGCGAAGTAGAAACACGTAAATTATGATTAATCAGTTCAAAGCTTTTTGAAAGCCAAATTTTAATCTCCTCTAACTAGAATTCTTTACACTATATAACATTCCGTGAAATACTTTGCCTGGATTCTTCACCATCTTATGAAACCTTACATTTCTTCTTACTTAGGACAATAATTATGAACCCTTCCAACATTCGATACCCCTATTGCTTTATCTGTCAACGTCTCTTGTAGATTATTGTGATGTTTAAAACGATTCCGGGACTTAAGCACGGGTGGTACACGATGCGCCAGCTCACAGCTGTGATCGTTCAATCCTCAGATTTGCAATCACATATGATCATGAGTAGATTCGATTGTCTGCCCTCTTTTGTGCTTCAAGGAGTTTTTTCCATCCTCGATGACCAATTCAACCCCTTCAAATTCAAATAAGATTATGAAACAAGGACCACATACAGGCTCGTTAGCCAAAAGTCTACACTTGAAACACAAGGACAATTATTTTTACGCATGCATTCGATAATTCTTAATTCGAACAGTTATTCAAGTGTCGTATACGACTTACGTAGAGAAAAAACTACGAGTAATATTTTACTCTAGTAGGAGTTAAAGCTTTACCCTCAAGCTAATTTGCCTCCCAAGCGGGGCACAGTTCAATGTCCTGAGGGCGTTCTTAGTCTATTTACTCCCTTTATGGGTCAGTAACTCGAAGCTGAGTGATCCTCCACTGGAATCCTTCAAACAATTGTTTCAAGTCGAGGCATTATGGTCAACAATACAGTAAATGTATAGTAGTCTATGGCGCGCCAGTATAGATACTCAGTGGGCGGCGGACTTTGCGAAAGTCTAATCTACGTATACAGTTGGATTTTCTGTTAGCATGTAACTATAGAGGTTTTGCCCCATGTGACGACAGCCATAATAGAGTCGTTTGATATGATGAAGAAGCCAAAGTAAAAAAGAGAAGAGAAGTCAAGAGAAGAGAAGAGAGAAGAAAAGAAGAGAACTTGCTTCATGAATAGTTGATTGTACACTACATAGCCATAGCCTGAGGCGTGTCTGCCCCCAGCCAGCTTACTTTTCAAATATCATAAGGCATATATCATAATTATTTGGTACTGAATGAACCAAATATATTAGTCTGACCGCGTATCACTCTCGACACCAGAGCCCTGCCATTCTTACTGCGCATGCTCCCAGCTACTCCAAATCTACGTCATCACCACAGGGCGCATTCTCCAATTTGAATTTTCGACAGAGCTCGCGCTCCGTAAATCAACGGTTTTTTTTTTACTCCCGAAAAAAGCCGTTTTTATTGCTTTACAGCAGCACTGCCATTTTATTGAATATCAAGGCAATTGTATCCTTTATTGCAATGGCTCTTGCGATTGCTAGAGCGGGTTTTTAACACGACAAATGTTCTCACCAATCAGAGCTCTTGAAATTCTAGGGTTTCCCAGAGTCTCGGAGATTTCGTCGAGTATGCGCAGTAAGAATGGCAGGGCTCTGTTGTCGAGAGTGACCGCGTATCAGGTAAAAATAAATAAATGACAGTTGGGTTGCCTGTGGTTTAGTAAGCAATAAATTTGAGTTGGGCTTCCTTTGGTTATTAGGGGAAAACACCGAGTACAATCGAAAGTGCTTGAATTGCAGAAACATTATTTCTTCTTTTCTGGAGATTTTGCTGAACTTTATGGACCGATCTCATGGAAAACATGAACTAGAGATCCACATCAACCTTCACTAAGGACTTGAGCTGAAAAGATTCGTAAAAAAGACAAAAAACGATGGAAGATCTTCGCATATATTCAGGTATGGTGTTTAGGGCATTTGTAGTTTTTGGAAAAGTTTCAAAGAAAACCAGATATATTGGAGGTTGATTTGGTTTTATCGGAGAATTTTCACGTAGCTTACACTGGTGCAGGAAGATATGCTTATTTATTTTCTAATTTAGCATTTAACTAAGTTGGTTTTAGATATAATTTCAGTCTTCAACACATAAGGTTAACTCAAGGTTTAAGCTTACTGTATATAAATTTTTAAATTTATAAATCTTTAAAAAGCTTATAAGCTCCTCTTTTTCACTTGTATGGTAAATTTATCATTCGTATCTCTGTTTTTTTTTTTTTTTCGTATTTGTATGGTTTGAAAGTCTCTAGGGAGTTAAAGGCACCTAACCATTTCATATATATCCTCTTCTTTCCCCTTGGTAATAAGCATGTGTCTCTCATGTGTGAAATCTTTTTTCCCTTATATAATACTGGAAACAGCGTCACATGTAAGTAGAGTTTGTTAGGTCTCTCCCTTGATCCAAGGGTTGAGTTATCTATGCCCTGAAGTTGATCAGCTCAGAGGCTGTTTCAGGGTAAAATTTTCATTTTATAAAATTTAAAGGAATTGCGATAACACATACCCTGAAAGCTATAGCTCATCTGTATATCTTGTCTTATTTCCTAAGATTTCTTTTATCTTTGAATCTTAACTCCAAAATAGCTGCAGTCAAATGACTTCTTCAAATGACTTTCCAGAATTTGTTGTTTGGTAGTAAAATTATGTTAGGTACTTTTGTTAAAGCTATGGTTATTTATAAAATAGTTCAGATATAATGAGTTTTACACAACAGCTCTCGACTTCTCCCAAACTTCCCTCATGTTTATATCAGGCTATGTAAACACGGCAAACGTTTTCTATTTGTTAAATATAGAACTTCCCCAAATTCACTTGAGTTACCATGAAACAATGGCTCCATGTCAAGATTGGGCTTGATAAAATACTTCATAAAATAACGGTTATATATCTCATTTTCTGATTGGTTGATGGCACAGCGCATGTGTGCATTTATATTCTATTAAAAAATAAATAAACAAAAAACTTGCCTGCTGTGCTGTGCTGTGTAAAGCTATACAGCACTTGGGGATTGTCAGAACACTTGAGAAGTGTTGAGAAGCACTCCTCTACACAACAGTTGTGCTTCTCCTCTAAATACTCCGGTTCTGCCAATCCCCACATTTTTTATAACTGCACACAGTTGGCCATTCATTTTTTTCATTATTTCTTTAATAAATGTATATAAGCACCTCAAGTCCAACCTTGACTTGGAGCCAATAATGTGAACATGGTTAATCAAATATATTTGTGAAAGGTCTGTAATCTAATCATGCCTGTATATCATGTCATACCACAGGGAGCCCAATTAAAATAAAATGGTAGATGAAAATAAATTTAGAAAAAAATAATGCTTTATTGATTATGTTGTTTGTTTTGTATTTGAGGCAAAGGTGTGGTACTTTGCTATATAATAATTTAAGCAAATGGAAAAATCAAGCAAAATATGATGAAATTATGGTTCCCAGTTGTGGTTGTGTGAATCATCAATCAAAAACATACATACTTCAAAATTTAATTATATAGAAAAACAATGGCATCAAAAAAGTCTTATACTACATTTTTGTATTTTTTGGGGGGGATTATATTTTCATCTTACACTCTGACTTATACATGTACACCTATATTAGAGAAGATTTTTGGTCGGAGATGTGAAATCTGAAATATGTGACCAAAATGAACTGCAGGCTGTGAGCTGTAATTTTAATTATGAAGGAAAGCCGGTGATAATTAGTGTTTTGTCTTCTTAATTAGTAGTTCACAACTATTTCATTTCTAAATATGCCACCACCTTGAGCGATGAACTGCACTGGCTCTTTGTCTTAGATTACAGATCTCACATGTCTGACCGACAACGTTTTTGAAACAGGTGTATCTCAGTTGGGCTACGTCTGGTTGAAGAAAAAAAAAAAACATAAAAAAAATTAAATTACAACCATCACTCCCCATACAGGGCTCTTCCGTGAGGTTCACTCCACAAACACTACCACTACATTCAACATTTCATATTCAACACTCAACTCACATGTTGATTTTTACGGAGGGAGGAAAACCAGAAGTTCTGTCAAACATGTTTTTTTTATCATACAATAAATCTTGTCATATATTCCTTTAACAGATGAAAGCATCCCCATGGATCATGATCAGCCAGGATTTGATGCAGATGTAGATGAAGACATGATAGATCCTAATGGCTCTTTAATGGACCAAGTCATGGATGTCTTTCGTTCTGGTGGCTCATTCACTATAAGGGGTGTCATGAACAACATAATAATGTGCTCCTCTAACGTCCATATCGAAGATTGCCTCAAATCGCTAGAAGCACAGAGAATAGTGGAGATAGTTGGCATCAGACCTTTTAGATGGCAGCTGAGAACAGGATCTCCAACACGACCAAGTCGACCCAAGGAAACTAATTTTCAATATTTGCCAAACCCACCAATGCAACATAACAATACAAGGACAAATAATCCACCATTTTATGGGGATTTCAATTCAGAGCATGACCAACCCAGAGGTCACCCAAACCTGGACCAAATGAATGACTTTGAGAAAAATTCAAGACAGTTCAAGCAAGACAGTTCTGAAACCTTTGGTCCTCAAGTGGCAAGAAGAAATTTCGGAAGCACTTCTGCACCAGCAGATAAAACTGGTTTCCAAAAACAAACCAATATAGGTTGCCCGCCACCTCCTTCAGCTGACCTTTATAAGTCTTTGATGTCTCAGTGCAAGTACCCTGCAGCACCAGTAAAACAGGCAGGCAGTAACATGACGAACTCGGAGCTGACATCAAAAAATAACAGAGGGTTCTTCAACCCTTTGACAAGTAACCATTTCTCTGCATCACCATCTTCAGTTGGAGCAGATAGCTATCGTCCTTCAGTTGGAAACACTGGCTTTGGGTCTCAGCAATTTCCCAGTGATGTTCTCGGCAGAGCAACAAGTCCTCCATCTCGCATGGATGTTTCTACTACTTCTGGAAGTAAATTTCCTGACCCCAGTAATAGTTTTTATTCAAGAATTAACCATCCACTCTCAGGCAACTCTTCTTTTGGCCAAGATAATGCTGTTTCCAAGAATAATAATCGTGCTATTGGAAGAGGAAACAATGCTCTTTCCATTGCTTGTAACTTTGATGCATCGTTTGGTCAAGATGATTTTTCTTCTCGACAGCATGGAAGACGTTTTGGTACCTTAAATCAAGACGAAGCAAGACTCCAAAGACCAGCTATAGGAGAAGATGCTGGCAGCCAATTTGAAAACAGACAACAGAGCGCAAGTGCCTCAAGCTTTCCTCAACCTCCTTCAGCACGAATGTTCGAGACGTTGGTGAAAAAGAGTCCACATTCAGCAAAGCCAGTGTCTTCCAAAAATCAAATCAAAAAGCTGACAGAGTTAGAGTCGAAGGTTCTAGACTTCATGAAACAGACAGGAAAACAGTGTGATACTTTACAGATATCACGTGGTGTAGGCTTAAGGACGAAGAAGGATGTCAATCCATCTTTGTATCATTTGCAGACTATGGGGTTGACTGTGAAAGTGCACGACAAGCCTCCAACTTGGAAGATAAGATCCGAGAACTTAAGCCTGTTAACACCTGATGTTCATGGGAACGCCTCTGCAGCTGGGCAGAAGTTTTCCACCAAGAGCGCTAACCCTTTTGGTTCTGGAATACCGAACTATCCTCATAACTTCCCCGAGGATAGAATGCAGGGCAGATCTCAGCCATTTCATCCTCTTGGCAAGAGAAGTTTATCAGTCGATGATCGTCAACCGCAGAAAGCAGTTCACTACGAAGGCACGCTTGACATCCACAAGTCATTCTCGTCATCTTCTCAGCCTGAAGTACAAACCCAAGCGCTGTCCAAAGAAGTACACTCAGCGATCAATCAAAATCCAGTCAGCGCTTTGAATGAATATGCTCAGAAAAACCGCTTGGACTTAAAGTTGGAGGTCATCAATGAAGGTAGAAATTTCAATAAGCCACCTTTTAAAATTGCTGCAGTTTTGGACGGCCAAATGTACCCTATAGCTACTGCATCAAATATGAAAGATGCGAGAAGAGAAGCATGTGATATGGCTCTTAGAGCTCTTCTCGGACAAAACCTAGATCCAGGAAGCCCAAACAACCAGTTAAACATGTCTCAGCCTAGTTTATCAAGCCTAAGCAGTGCAAGAACCAACTTTGATATGATAGCAGGCCTTTCCCAGCATGCATTTGTCCAGCTTGCAGCCACGATTCCTGAAAACTTTGCCGGACGAAAAGTAATCGCATGTATTGTGATGAAAAAAGGAACTCAAGATCCTGGGATTGTTGTGAGCCTTGGAGCAGGAAACCGTTGTGTTACTGGCCAGCGGTTGAGCATGGAAGGCAAAGTTGTCAATGACTCCCACGCGGAGATCGTTGCTAGGAGATCTTTGCATCGGTTCTTTTATTCTCAGCTCGGTAGCTTCTACGATGGCCATGAATCTATCTTTGAGAAGATGAACAATGCGTCCCTTTTGAAACTCAAGGAAGGGATTTCATTTCATTTGTACATCAGCACAGCTCCTTGTGGTGATGGGGCCTTGTTTACTCCAAGGCTTGATGACGTACTGAAGGAACCAGAGGCTACAAGTCACCAACATTCACCAGAATTCTCAGCTAAATCTCAAGGAATTCTGAGGACAAAGATTGAGGACGGTGAGGGTACTATTCCAATCGACGCAAACGAAGGTCCTCAAACCTGGGATGGTCTTCTTCGTGGGGAGAGATTACGTACCATGTCGTGCAGTGATAAGATTTGTCGATGGAACGTTGTGGGACTTCAAGGGGCTCTCTTAAGCCATTTCATAGAGCCCATTTATTTAGAGTCCCTAACTTTAGGGTACCTGTACGATCACGGGCACCTATCGAGAGCTGTGTGCTGTAGATTGCAACACAAAGTTGACTTTGGTGGAGATTTACCAAAGCCATTTAAAGTCAATCACCCATTACTCGGGCGTGTCACTGCATATGAAGCGACAAGACACACAGAGAAGACAAACAATATGAGTGTGAATTGGACTTCCGGTGATACGGCAGCGGAAGTGACGGATGGACGCACAGGGGCATGTTTATCGAGGACCAACAACAGTCCTACACCATCGCGTATCTGCAAGGCTTCATTATACAACTTGTTCAAAGAAATTTGCGCGAAATCACAAAGGGATGACCTGCTTAACGCAGAGACGTACAGAGAGGCAAAGGAAAAAGCGACAGGTTTTCAGAGCGCTAAGCGATTGATGTTTGAATGTTTTAGGAAGTCGAAGTATGGGTCTTGGGTTAGTAAACCAGCTGAACAAGAAATGTTCTAAACACTTTCCTATGATGTAAGCTTCTCCAACACATTATAGAAGCAAAGGACGGATCGACGGATTCCCTGATAGAGCGCTAAGCGTTCGGTCTTTTAGGAAGTCAAAGTATTGGTTCTGGGTTAGCTAGCTACCTGAACAAGAAATCTTCCAAACATTTGACGCATGCTTCTCTAAAAAAGATGGATATAAGTCTTTATATTACATGCCCTATCTTGACTTTTGTGTTATTGTTACAGGAAGGGAAGGGAAGACTGATGGGAAATAGAGATCACGAGCGACTTGACCCAATCCTTGGGATTAAACTACAGTCAATGATCCTTATTTCCTATCAGTCTCTGACTTAATCCCTTGTTAAAATTTCAGTATTTTCGGAATTTTTATTCAGAAATTTTTTGTCGGATAAGAAACTCATCATCGGCGATAAGAACCTTTGCATACTAGCTCCACCGAGGCAAACTGGTATTGAAACCGGTATTAAAACAGGTTTAGGTTTAGTAGACATTGGTACCTTTATATAACTGGTCTTTTAACTTAACTTTTTTTTAGCAAAGAATTTCGAATAATCGACCGAAGACGTTTTACTAGTGATAGCAATAAACTTGGAACATATATCTTGAGTTATTTCAATAAATGAATGAAACCGAATATTATGCGAAACTGCATGTCTTAATTAATACCTGAGTCAATAAGTATATTTTTTAATGGATAAAGCTAGTTTGAAGTTTGCGACCTGCATGCATTCGAAGACAAGCGATTTGTGTTGGGATGCACGCAGGCTACAGTCTATAATACTTGGCGATTTTCAGATTTTAAATTGATTTTCCATTCCCATTTACCTAAACTTCTCAACTGCCTGCCTAAACACCACTACACCAAATCTCATTGGAAGGGAGGGGCAGGAAAGGACGGAAGAAAAGAAAGAAAGAAAGTAGGAAGGAAGAACTGAAGGGAGCAAGAAAGAGAAAGGAAGGAAGAAAAAGGGCGAAAGGGTTATTTTGGGATCCAACACAATTTTTCATGAAAATAACTGAAACTTGGAGCTTCATCACATCGGCCAAATTTCTCTCAACCTCAGTTCAGCTTGTATACATTCCAGGGACTACGTACGAAGGTGTCAATCCTGGACCAGACTCATTTTCTTGACCTGCCTCTGCCTTTTCTTCGCAATCAGTTAATCCTTCCTTAACTTGACTATCCCCTTCCTGTACCCCCCTGCCACTCCCTTCGCAATCCTCTTCATCGATAGAGCCATACCGAACAGAATATAGGTTCTCTCGCACAGATGAGTTGGAAGGGAGCTCGTTTCCATCTGTAGAGGGTGTTAGCGATGCTTGATTAATGCCATCACCATCATCAGTTAGATCATTTTTCTCTCGCAATGAATCAGCAAAGAGCTGGGGGAAAAAGAAAATTGACAGTTGCTAAGTTATAGATGTAAATATTTGTTTGTCACAAGCTATTTAGCTCATCTCCAGCATAAATAAAATGCGCAGTAAGAATGATAGAACTCTAGGGACTAGAGTGTATTTTCGTCCAGGGCTACCTCTACCTCCACAGGAAGCCCATAGAAGAAAATACAGAATGAGAGATGCACAATGAGGCTACATGTAGTTTTGTGTCCCAATTTGTGATGAATTTTTCAAAGAACATTTGCAACACAGTTTTGCGCTATTCAAGATTTCATTATTTTATGCTTCACAATTCTCACTTTTAATATTGGAACCACTGTTGTTTTTTTTAATTGGGCCAAGTCAAGCCTTCCAGCTCCCCCAAGCCAAGATGCAAGTGCAAAAAAGCTGCAGTGAAAAATCGTGAACATCTACAAACCTGCTCAAAAAGTACTTCAGTCTCGGGTGTTGGTGCATCATGGGAATATTTACAGCGGTCTCCATAGTTACAAACAAATGACCCTAAGTGGAAATTCTTGCATGGATATGCGCTTAAGAATTTGTCAAGGAAGATAAATATTGATTAGGAAGTAAACTGAGTGAAAAGAATGGTTAGAATTACTCAAAAAAAATTCAAATTTTATCTATACCCTGAAACAGCCCCAGAAATGATCAAAGCCAGGGCACAGCTAACTTACAGATCGAACCCTGAAACAACCTCTGGGCTGATCTCAGTCAGGTCATGGCTAACTCACAGATCGAACCCTGAAACAACCTCTGGGCTGATCTCAGTCAGGTCATGGCTAACTCACAGATCGAACCCTGAAACAACCTCTGGGCTGATCTAAGTCAGGCACGACTAACTCACAGATCCAACCCTGAAACAAACTCTGGGCTGGTCTAAGTCAGGCACGACTAACTCACAGATTGAACCTGAAACAACCTCTGGGCTGATCTAAGCCAGGGCATGGCTAACTCACAGATCCAACCCTGAAACAACCTCTAGGCTGATCTACATGTAAGTCAGGGCACAGTTAAGTGACAGATCAAACCCTGAGAAAAACCCTCAAATCAAGGGAGAGACCTAACAAACTCTGCTCACATGTGATGCTGAGTCCAGGAATCGAACCCGAGACCCAGAGGTGAGAGACAGAGGTGCACTACCGCTACGCCACTATTGATTTCCTAATTACATGTATACATATTAGTGGTAGTAATATGAAGGATATGATGTTGGTAGGGACAACTATCACCCTTATCGCAAACACCAGACACATAGTATTTGCAGAGATATGGTTTCTTTGTTGGAGTTCCCTCGTGTCTGAACTGACAATCATCACCCTAAAAGTATGAACAACAGCAAATGACATTAGGGAGCATTCATTTTTTAGGAGGGGGGCCGGAGGAATTAGGGGGGGGTCATTAAAAAATTACTAGATAAAAAGGGGGGTCACATTTTTTTTGAATGTTGAACCAGGGGGGGTCATGAATAAAAATACAGTGTTTTTTTTGTTTTTTTTAGTCTTATTCTGGAGGGGGGGGGGGCTAGAAAATTTTTATATTTGGAAGTGGGGGGGGGGGGGGTTATCGAAATATTCAATTCCTTACCATGGGGGCTAGCATTTTTTTTCTATTTGATTCCTCTAATTCCTCTGCCCCCCCGCCCCCCCTCCTAAAAAATGAATGCTCCCTTACATCAGTTTTGTACCATTTTGTGTATAAATATCATCACAGCCCAAGATGTCTGAGTTTTGGCTTCCTAAGCTTTTGGTCTGAGTTATTATTTTTTTAAGCCAAAATGAGATGCCTTGGGTCGTTTTGGTCGCGTAATTATGAAAATGGGTGTAACCAAATGAAAGTCTATATATACCCCAAAGACTCCTGAATAACAAAACAAAAAAGAAATATAGATAGATAGATAGACATGCATAGACTAGAACAGATAGGTAAACAGGCAGAGATAGACAGACAGGGAAATGGTTAGTTTTTGAAGAGGTGTCAGAAAGAGTTAAAACTATAAGATAATTGTTGAACTTTTATTCTTGACTTCAGGTATGGACAGACAGACAGACAGACACAAACAGACAGACATACAGACACAAACAGACAGACAGACAGACAGACAGACAGACAGACAGACAGATAGACAGATCTAGACAGACAGACAGACAAACAAACAGACAGACGAGTGCTGGACAATTTTGAAAGGTTGTCATATGGAGCTTTCACCTAAAATTCTAAGATTATTTTTTAACTTTTATCCTTGACTTCATTTGTTAGTCTTACCTTGTTGCATGAACCATTTAAATAAAATTTGCAGACCGGCATCGGCAGTGGCTCCATTCTAATTTCCTGTCTTCTACTCTCTACTTGTGCTCTTCGTGCTTTGTACTCATTCATTCTTCTCTGTAACTTCTTTTTTCTTTTTGCTGCTGCCTTGCCTCCTCTTGACTTCTTTTTAATCAGTTCCTGTGTGATGTTAAGCATTAAATCATTATCAAATTATTACTGATAACTTCCATATAATATTACGCTCGTTTTCATAATTGAATGACCAAGACACAGGGGGAGTGGAAAGACATAAAAAGTGGTTGATTTGGAGGCTAAAATCAACAAAATTGCCAAAGCAAAAAAAGGAGTCGTCAAAATCCATAAGCAAAAAATATAAAAAAATATAATCAAGATCAACAAAAAAATGTTAAAAGTCTGATACAACCAAGTAAGTTGAATAAAACATACCCAACCAAATAAGATACTGTACCTGACATTAAGTGCTCAAACAAGCAAATTGCAATTGGGGAAGTGAAATGATCCCAAAAAAGTGTTTGTATGGGTGGGGAGGGCAAATCTCAAGTGGCCAGGGGGCTCTAGCCCTGAAACCCACCTGCGACCTATGACACAGCCCAAGATGTCCGCGTTTTTAGCTGCCGTCATGCAATCTAAAATTTACTAGTTCAGACCATTTGGAAATTCAATTTGAAGTTTGAATCTAGAAGTATTCACTGAAAGTCCCTAATCCCCCACCCCTCCAATACCAACAAATAAACATGAAAATAGTATATCATCTTTAGTTAATGATAATTAGTGATAAATACAGATGTTTAGGCTCATTTTCTCAAGGCATTCTTGATATGAATAAACTGGCAATAGGAAGCAGGTGGGGTCACTGGCATTCAATATTTACATGTACCTTTTCACTAGCTGCAACAGTTACATCCATTACTGAAGTACTTGTCAAAGTAGATAGCAGGCTGAACTCCTCCTGGCTTTGATCTTGTTCATCTTCAAGGGTTTTTTTATTCTTGGATTCTGACGTATGTGTAGTACTTTGGTTTCTCATCGGTTTTGTGAATGTTTTTCTTGTGCTTGGGTCGTCTGAGGTGGCCTTTTTTGTTGGAAAGCTTTTGATCTAAACAGAAAGAAGGGATTAACTAAAGGTTGATTGTCAATATAGTAGGATAAAAGAGTAAAGGTATGTTATTGTTCTGCCATCTAACCACAGGCAGCCCAAGCTGTATTAATGGGAAGCACAGGTGACGTAGCGGTGAGAGCACTTGCCTCTCACCAAAGTGACCCGAGTTTGAGCCCTGCTGGGCTCGTGTCGTATGCGAGTAGAGTTGTTTGTTGGTTTTCTCCTGTGCTTCAAGGGTTTTTCAGGGTTCTCCAATTTTTCCTGCCTCCTCAAAAATGAACTTCTAAATGGGGATTTTGCACACCTTGTGTGACATTTCAAATATTGCTTTTCTGGCCCCGAAAATATCATATCTGGAAAGAGCATCCTAAAATTAGTAAATTTTGAAATTTTGAGGGAAATCAAATAAATACGAACGAAGTTATGAATTTTTAAAAGTGACCTTTTTTATAAGGAAATGTATGTGGTGGGCAACAGCTTGCCCACCAAGACAATTTTCCATACATTTCTTCGCATGTGATGGTGCGAAACCTTAGTCTTTTTTCTAACCTTTTTTGAAGTGTTGCTCTGTTTTAATAATTTCTTTTTTTTCTTTTTCCTCTTTCTCTTGCTTCCTTTAGATGTTTTTGTATTTCCTAAAGTTCCTATATTCCTATCCCCAGTTTTTTCTTCGCTTAGATTAGAAAAATCAATGTCCTGCTCCAATTTATCCATGCTCTCTTCTGATTCACTGCTCTCATCAGTGCTCTCTTTATCAATCTCTCCATCTTCCAACCCATCATCATCATCGTCATCATCTGAATCGTTAAATACCAAAACTTCAATAGATTCTTCATCAACTTTGGAGTTATCCTGACACTCATCGTCATCTTCGTCAGTAGAGCTGTCATCTTCGGAATCAGAACTTGAATCAATCATAGTATCTTTAAGTGATGTTTCGCTATTATTTATCTCTGAAGTCTTTGTCACTGTGATGCCTGGATGTACATTGCATATTTCATCAACAGTTGAATCTTTTGCAGCACCAGAAGTTATTCCTGTGGAATTCTTAAGCTTCAATAGTTTATCTGATAAGAGAACTTCTTTAGAACAGTGATTCTGATTGGAAGCTCCTTTTACATCTGTTTCACTAACTTCAGTTTCTGTTGAACTTGACTCACTTGAGTCGGTAATGAAAATTTTCTGTCGTAACAAAGTCTGTGATTTAACATTTTGTGGAATTTTAGGAATATTAAACATATCCTTTCGTGAGTCTTTCAAAAGTTCACTTTTATTTTCAGTAGAGCCTTTAGTTTCAGAATTAGTGTTTGACAAGGAATTGTGTGACAAGTCATCATTTCTGTTTTCTTCTTCTAAAGTCCCTTTCATTTCTGTGGTATTCATAACAGTGTCATTCCCTTTTGTATTTATTGTGAGCATGCATGCATCAGTCATTAAAGACATCAACTCATCTGCTTCTTGCTTTCTGCCTTGCAAAGTCTCTTTTTTCTGCACTGTGCAAACGGCATCACTCTTCGAAGATAATTCCTTCTCATCTTGTACTATATCCTTATCATGAACAACCTCCTCAGTTATCAAATGAAGATTTTCTTTTTCTTCATGTTCTTTATCCATGGATAATTCTATGTCATTGTTTTTTGTGCTTCCCTCTTCAGCCTTTAAATGCAGCTCTTGTGCTATATTTCCTATATCCAGTGTTTTTTCCTGAGCATTTTTACTCGTAGACAGCCCCTCCTCTATATATCCTTTATCCAAGGATTCTTCTGCATCATTGCTTTGTGTGCTTCCCTCATTAGCCTTTAAAGATAACATTTGAGCTGCATTTGCTGTGTCCAGTCTTCTTTCCTCATCACTTTTATGTGCAATACCATTATCACTGATTTTCACAGACAACCCCTCTTCTACATGTCCTTTATCCATGCTTTGTGTACTTCCCCCATCAGCCTTCAAAGGCAACTCTTGTGCTATATTATTTGCTGTATCCAGTGTTGTTTCCTCTTCATCAAGGTGTGTAGTGTGGTACTCACTATTCATAGACGACTCTTCTTCTACATCCACATGTTCTGTTTTCCTGGGCTCTTCTACATCATTGTCTTGTGTGCTTCCTTCATCAGCCTTCAAAGGCAACTTATGAACTTCATTTACAATATCAATTTTTTCACTCTGATCACTGCCATCAGTCTTTAAAGACAAATGTTCTTCTTTATTTGATTTATCAGTGTATTCTTCAAACACATTGGTTTGTGTGTTGTACATGTCAGCTTCCAATGTCTCCTCTTGTACTTTGTGTACTTTAATGGTGTAATTACCCTGACCACTGTCTTGTGTGTTCAAGCTATCAGTCTTTAAAGACATCAATTGTTCTTTGTATACTTTTTCTGCCAATTCTTCAACATTCCTTTTTTGTGTGTCATATGCATCAGCCTTCAAAGGCAACACACTCACTGTATTTACTTTGTGATACTGTTCTTCCTTGTCATTGCTTTCTGTAATGCCTGAAGCTTTTGAATTCAAGTCTTGCTGTGTTATAAATTTGTTTCTAGATTCCTGACTAACAACATTATCTTCTGCATTAACCTTTGTCATTGTGGATGTTGATGGAGTTGTATCACTGGAGTCATCTTGTGTTAAAAACAATTCTTCTGGTGTATCACTTGGCTTCTCTACAAAAGTTACATCTGAGCAACCATCTTGTGATAATCTTCCTACTTTCTTTATTGATTCTTCATTAGTTGTTACAGATTCAAATTCTGATATCTTTCTTTTTGTTGCTGAAGCTTTGCCAGTATGAATAGAAGAATAGCCATTATTCTCATCACTAAGCAACTTGTATTCCTGTTTTTCTACAGCTGAATCTGATTTTTTAGCTTTCTTCATTGATTTTTCATCAGTCATTCCAGAATTAGTTTCTGGGATTTTTCTTTTTGATGCCACAAACTTGTCGGCACAAACTGCAGCAGAGGAAGAAGAACCCCCATCCTTATGTTGAGTTGACAACTTATTTTCTTGTCCTTTAACAGCCATTTTATCAGAATCTGTTACAGATTCATCTTGGTTAGTGATATTATCAACAAAAACATTTGATTCAGACACACTTTCAAAATTATCAACTCCTTGAGTAGTATATTTTTGGAAAATATCTTGTTTTTCACTAGAAGTTAAATCACCTAAGGTTGGGTTTTGGAATATTTTATCTTTTTTGTTTTCCAAGGAACCAGAATCTGTAGAATCCAGGTTTTTGTGCACATAATTTTTTTGATTCTCCTCAGTGTCTTTCGCTACTTTTTCCAGTCTTTTTTCCTCGACATTATAACTTATATTAGAACTTTTATGGCGTAATTTCCTCTGTAAGTCAAAATCTGTTTTGCTCAAATTATTTGAAGACTTATTCTTCTCAATAGCCAGAAGTAAATCACTAGGTTCACTGATAGAATCCTTCTCTTTTTCCTCTTGTTTGCCACGGTAGTTAGGGTTCAGAAATTCCCGTAAACTTGGCGTCCTTCTGGCGGTAAATAATGGAGAAGCTGTCAAAAATGGCGCAGCTGTTGAGGAAAACGAAACTTCAACGTTCTTATTCGGTGGAGGCCATGGAACATCACCATCAGTAACAACAGGCGGTTTATCCTTTATAAGATCTAGCAGAGACATTTTAGGGCAATATAAATGAACATAAATGCCTTGAAAGTCGGAATCGAGATAAAAATTTGGTCTTAGTTCAAATTCCCGCGTCTGTCCGCCATCTTGGAATTTAGGAACGAGAGAGCCTGGATCTACCACAGGAAGCCCAAGGTACTTTAACAAATGTTTGAAGTATTTAGAGAAAAAAATTATTGAAAAGAAATTGAAAAAATTAATAAAAATATAACTCATTATAAATAAGCAAATTTAATTGATATTAAGGACATATTCAAAAAACTCTGTCGGATAAAAAGTTGATAATGGATGCAGCCTAAAAATTATCGTATTTGGTTGACTTATGTTTTAAAGAATGGTAAGCAAATATGAAAAGGATACTACTAAAATATTTATTGAGCTTTTATTGTCTATTTACGACTTGTTTATTCAAAAAAAAAAATTAAAATAACACAAAAATTAAGTTTGGGTTACCTGTGGTACAGATACAATGTAACCACCCACTCTTCCCAGGCCCTCACGTCTTTGCCGCCAAACTCGTGTTTTTTTGTTTCTTGTCAAAAAAAACTTGAAAGAAAAACTTGATTTTTTTACCTTAAAATCGAATCAAAATGAGCGGGGGAGTCTACGGAGGAGGTAAATGATTAGTATTCTATCTTCTAGTGTTTGTTGATTGTTTATTTTAAGAGTTTTTGGTGTTGTTTTTGTTGTTTTTGTCAGATGAGGTTGGAGCTCTTGTTGTTGATGTTGGTGCTCATACTTTTCGTGCTGGATATGCCGGTGAAGATTGCCCAAAGGTATTACACTTATATTTATTCTCTTTTGACTTGTACTACTTATTTATTGCTTGGTTTTACTCTTTCTATTGAAGATCAGTATCAAGTAGCTCTTTAAAACCAAAACGACTTGCAAAAATATACAAGGATTACAAGGCATTGTGTACATAGTTCAATGGGGGAGGGGGTGGTAGGATGCAGTGCATACGTAGTGGTTTGGTTTTGTTACTGATTTTTGATTGGCACTAAGGTGTAAGGGTCTGTTCATTTTATTATCAGGGGCTGCACAATGGAATTCACTTGATATCCCATACATGTACAAGAAATCTGACCCCCTCCCATTTGTGGCATAAATAATGGCCTCTACATTTTGTTCTGTTCTGTATATATAATAATGTAAATGTGCTGTGTTACTCAATGTGTGTAGCCTTCCCCCTCTGGAACCTGATTTGTAATACCCCCTCCCACAAATTCCACCAGCCCCCCTCCTTGGTAAAACAGTATGAACAGTCCCTAAATTGGATCTTTCAACCAACAATGATAGTATGATGTTCCTGCCCATATTGGAGTGATTGGCGATGAAGAAACAAAGGATGAACAGATGGAAACAGAGCAGTCAACTGAAGGAACTGGTAAGACACCTCTCCTTGGCTCTCTCTCTCTCTCTCTCTCTTACTCTTTCTCTTTCCTCCTCAAAACCTAACACACTAAATTCCAATTTGATCTGTGAGGTAGTCTTGCCTTGACATTGATCAGTCCTGAATTATCTCCATTGATTCAATGGTTTTTCTCCAGTTTTCCTCTCTCTACAAAACCCAACATTGCCAGACACATAATCCTGCATCCTATATACAAATAATTATTACTGTAATTGAAGTTGGACTCAAAAAAAATATTATAGAGCATGTCCAATAGGACACAGAAAATATGTTTCTGATTGTGTTTTTCTTCCTAAAATATAAGGATATGAGTCCAGTGGACCCTCAAATCAACTAACCCAGGTAAATCCCTGCAACATGCTAAGATGCACTGCATCTTAATTTATTTGTTTTATTGAATTCTTAACTCCCAGAAAAAGCAAAGAAACCAGATAACCGAAAGTATTACATCGATGTCAATGCAATATCAGTACCCAAGGAAAACATGGAGATCATGACCCCTATTAAAGATGGAATGAGTAAGTTTGCTAAGAGTTTTTCTTGTAGATAAATTATATTTTAAGCTTATAGTTATGATTTATTATTTATTACTTTCAGTTGAAGATTGGGATCTGTTTGAGAAAACACTAGACTACATTTACAAGAAAAACTTTAAGTCTGATCCTGAATTACATCCATTGCTTATGTCAGAGGCATCGGTATGTAAGAACATGTTAGATACAGTATATAGATGAATGAATGAATGACCAACTGATTATGAATGACAGTCCAACCAAATGACTGAGTGTTTGAATAACTGACTGATTGAGTGATCTTATGACCAACTTGTTGACTGACTGACACTGAATGATAGAGTGACTTACTGTATGACTGACTGACTGACTGACTGACTGACTGACTGACTGACTGACTGACTGACTGACTGACTGACTGACTGACTGACTGACTGACTGACTGATTAAAATGAATGAATTGTTGAATGAGTGAAAGAATGAACAAAATAATGAACAAAATAATGAAAGAATAAATAATAAAAATGATTTTTTCAAAATAGAATTAGATATGAAAACTCTGACAGCAATTAGATTTTACCTCAACCTCACACATAATAATATTATTATATATTTAACATATTACTTTTTAGTGGAATGTTCGACCAAAACGTGAAAAGCTCACAGAGTTAATCTTTGAAACATACAATGTACCAGCATTTTTCCTGTGTAAAAATGCCGTTCTGACAGCTTTTGCAAATGGGAGGTGAGTGTTGATTTATGTACATACCTGTACATGGATGTACTGTAAGTTTTATTACAAAAGATGTACATGTAGTCTAAATGCAACAGTGAAACAATGAAACAAGCAGGACAAATACATACATGTACATGTATGCAAAATAAATATAAAGAAAGGAGAAGCACATGTAGCGTGCGAGGCTAATGATTTGCCTCTCACCAATGCAACCTACGTTCCAGTTCTACCAGGCTTGGTGTCATGTAAATTTGCTTGTTGGTTTTCTCTTCAATAGTTTTTCTCTGGGTTCTTCAGTTTTCCTCCCTCTTCAAAAATTAATTTCTAAATTCCAATCTAATCTTTTGTGAAATGCTTTAGTCATTGGCATCTGGCTAACTCACAGATTAAATTGGAATTAAGTATGTTCGTTTTTTTTGGAGGGCTCAAAAATTGGAAAACCCAGAGAAAAACCCAGGCTCAAATCAAGGGAGAGAGTTAACAAACTCAACTCACATGTGATGCCAAGTCCAGGAATCAAACCCAGGACCCAAGAAATGAGGGATGAGTGTACTGCGGCTATGTCAGCCTGTTAATTTTTTTTAGATAGTTTTATTATTTATTATTCTGCTTTTTCTGTTTTATTTAGGAACTTTTTGTTTTGTTTGACAAAAATTTCTATTTTGTCCTATTATATATTTAAACCAATTTTTATTCAATAAATGTAAATATCTAAAATGTAAATAGTAGAGCTTGAATATCTTATAAATATTGTAGTTTAGCTTAGTTAGGATTTTTCATGTTTTCAAATTGTAAATTTTATAAAGCGCATTAGATCATATACTTTATAATGAATTTTTGCGCTATAGAAACATTAAATTATTATTATTATTATTATTATTATTATTATTATTATTATTATTATTATTATTATTATTATTAATGTCATATTGATAATATTGTGCAGATCCAATGGTTTAGTGATTGATTCTGGTGCAACCCAAACAAGTGCAGTCCCAGTTCATGATGGATATGTCTTACAACAAGCCATTGTCAAGTCTCCATTAGCAGGGGATTTCATCACTGCACAGTGTCGACAGATGTTTGAAGAAACTAATGTTGAGATTGCTCCACCCTACCTGATAGCTAGCAAGGTAAGTCACGTCTCACACATGTCTTACAAGCAAAGAGTCCTTTTCCTCCTAAGCCTTGATTCAAGGGTTTTTTCTCTGTGTTCTCCTGTGTTCCTCCCTCTGAAAAACCTAGCACAATAAATTCCAATTCAATCTATATGTATTAGCCGTGCTCTGACTTTGATTAGCCCAGAGGTTGCAAAGCATTGACTTTGATTCTTTTAAACCTGTCACTTTATGATTTGTGATGATATTTATAATTATATTTCTATTGAAAAAGTACTGTAAATGATGTTGTTATTACTTTAGGAAGCAGTAAAAGAAGGAGCTTCACCAATTTACACTAAAAAGACTACACTACCACCAGTCACCAAGTCATATCAAAGATACACAACTAATGTAGGTGTCATTATAATGTAACTTGCTTATGCTGTAACAGTCCCTATTTTCCCTCCAGGCTCAGTCAGGCTCTTTCCCTGATGTAGATACTGTACATGGGAGGTAGGGGCAAGTTTAAAGCAACTTGCAGGAAGAGGAACATATTGTTAACATTTGAACTGTGAAATATTAATTCTCATATTTTTTGGAATAAGTAATGGCCTGTACACCTCATTCACCTTGAACATTTACCCTTTGCAAAAAAATGTGTAACTTGATATAAACTATATGTATTTGGCATTCCTTGAAGCTTTTTGTATTAATATATCAACTATAATCTTAAGATCAATGAGGCTAAACCTGTAGTCAAGGAACACAAAGTCATAAGCAAATCATTCACAAAAATCAACTGTAATGTAAATAATATTCAACTTGAACAAAACCAAGGTTTTAAAACCCAAAATTCCTTACACAGGAAGTCATTAGAGATTTTCAGAAGAGTGTTCTGCAAGTCTGTGATGGTGCATATGATGAGGGGTAAGTTGCTGGCCAGACATTGTCTGATGACCAGCCCTGGCACATTATAGTCATTTTCGCTGAAGTGTGACCTGCAAAGTTTAATGTCTCATTTGCCATCTACAGTAGCATTTGATGGCCCTCAATCAAAGAACTAAACTAGACAAATTTAATTTCTAAGGGAGATTTTGGACTGCGTTAAGATTTTAATCCTTGAATCTTCTAAAAACTTTAATTCAGTCCAAAATCTCCCTCCAAAATGTGATTTTTCTAGTTAAGTTCTTTGATTGACGGCTGTAGAAATGCTACACGTAGTTGGCAAACGAGACACCAAACATCACAGGTTGCACATTAACAAAAATGGTTATGTATAACATTAACCACTACAGTAGTTTCTCACCTTCTTAAGATACCTTTAAAAAGAAAAAATGTGTTTTTCCTTGTAGTATTCTCAATAGCATACCAACAGTGTCTTATGAGTTTCCTAATGGCTACAACAACTCTTATGGCTTGGAGAGATTTCGAATCTGTGAAGGTCTCTTTGATCCTTCGAATGTCAAAGTAAGTAAGAGTAGATGAATTTCTTATTCCTCGTGCAAGTTTTTTTTCTGTGAGCCTTGGGAAAGGGGTGAGAATGAATGATGCATGATGACTATTGTAAGAGCATCATCATGTAAGAGCATTGAGATTCAATGTGATGTGCTAGAATTAAATTATTATTATTATTATTATTATTATTATTATTATTATTGCCTCATTTGAATGGGGTTTGTAAGATCTGTCAATTGATATATTTGTATTGTGCAGGGTATAGAGGGCAGCACAGCGATGGGTGTGACTCAAGTTGTGACAACTAGTGTAGGAATGACAGATATTGACATTAGAGCGGTAAGTCTTACAACTTAACTTTACATTCAACATTTTACAAAATCTTATAGACCATAATTCAGACCATTTTAAGTAAAGTTTACTGACATTTTCATAATCATTCACCCTAAACTAACAGGTCTACAACATACAGCTGTATGCTATACAGTAGTTACATATAGGGAACCAAGCAAGACACATAGTTTACAGTATAGCAAAAGTGTACTCATCTCTCATCTCTTGGGTCTCGTGTTCGATTCCCGGACTTAGCATCACATTAGAATTGAGTTTGTTGGGTCTCTCCCATGATTCAAGTGTTTACCTCTGGGTTCTTTGGTAAATTACATCCCTCTGCCAAACCTGGCATCAATCTGTGAGTTAGCACTGAGTTAGGGCACTGTCCCAGATCAGCCAAGCAAACCAATAGCTTGGACTTCAAATTCTTCCTCTTAAAATTCCAATGCATTTGTCTTCCAGGGTCTGTTTGGTAGTGTGATAGTTACAGGTGGTAATACCTTATTATCTGGCTTCGTTGAGAGGCTGAACAGAGAACTGTTGTCTAAAACTCCACCGGTATGTTGTACTATGTCTAACCTACTGTATGTGTATTACGCTTTGGCTGTTGTATCACAGCGCAAGACTCACAACAGGGCTAAGCTCAAATTAATATGAAGCCCAGGTTCAAATGCTGCCATGTACTGGGCTCGAAATTTGTTGGCGCATTTATCTTTATGAACATGCTCCATTTAATAATATATCATTTACCATCACCATATACAGTAGCTTATCATGCATTAATCTACCATAGTTTTCTTGAATTACATACTTTATTGTAAATAGTGCTATATACATGTAGATAAATATATGTTATCATCATCACTACCACCATCACCATCATCATCACCACATCATCATCAACAACATCATCATCATCACCACCATCATCATCATCATCATCATCATCATCATCATCATCATCACCACCACCACCACCACCACCACCACCACCACCACCACCACCACCATCATCATCATCATCATCATCATCATCATCATCATCATCATCATCATCATCATCATCATCATCATCATCGCCATCATCGCCATCATCGCCATCATCGCCATCATCGCCATCATCGCCATCATCGCCATCATCGCCATCATCGCCATCATCGCCATCATCGCCATCATCGCCATCATCGCCATCATCGCCATCATCGCCATCATCGCCATCATCGCCATCATCGCCATCATCGCCATCATCGCCATCATCGCCATCATCGCCATCATCGCCATCATCGCCATCATCGCCATCATCATCATCATCATCATCATCATCATCATCATCATCATCCCATTCTTTCTCTTGTTGCTGGCTCCTTGGCTTGCAATTTTTCTAACTGGTTTCCTTCTGTTTCTCTTCCCCACTTTTCTTTTCTTCCTTCTCATTTTTTTATCTCTCTTTCCTTTTCTTTCTTCTTCTCACTATCCTCTCCTTTCCTTTCTTCTCGTCCCCTTTTCTTGTCCATTCATTTGTTCGTTCATTTGTTTTGTTAATATTGACCCAACAATTATTTTTAATAGAGTATGAGACTCAAGCTTATATCAAATAACTCATCTGTGGAGAAAAGATTTAACCCATGGATCGGTGGATCCATACTAGCTTCCTTGGTAAGTAGTACTAAGTACTTCAGAAAAATACCTTTTACAACGCATGTGTGCTTTAACTTGAGCGTAATGTTTTCCCATTTCAGACCACATGTCATTCTCTTGAGAATATGATTCTTTGTTTGAGTATTCATGTCTTTGCAACCGTTAAACAAAGAAGTGATACTCTAGAGAATAACATGTGCTATGTAATGGAAAAACATTCCACCCAGATAAATAAGGTCTATTGAAGAGTGTTTTAGTGCACATTTTCTCCCAATATACAAAAACTTTGCACTTTCCAACGCTTTATAATTAAACCCCAGCCTGGCTCGGGAGAATTGTACAACCACTACCTGCCTAATCTTAGTAAAAGAAATTAACTTTTTTACCATATATATGAATAAGAAGTATGGTTATTGATACCTAACATAGTAACTACCTTCTTTCAGGGCTCCTTCCAACAAATGTGGATATCAAAGCAAGAATATGATGAACAGGGTAAAGGATGTGTCGAGAGAAAATGCCCTTAGAACATATACCTTACTGTCCTTGTATCTCTCCTTGGCTCACTAGGATTATAAATATAACATAATGTATACATCCTTGCATGGGCATCGATATGACACCTTCATGTATAAAATAACGCCATCAAAAAATAAGACTTAGATTCTTAATAGAACTTTTTAGCTTGTGCGTAATGTTTTCCTATTTCAGACCACGTGTCATTCCCTAGAGTATCATTTCTTTGCTTATCAGTTGTGCATAAGAAGATACATAAATATGGATACAACTCAAACAAAGAATCTTATTCTCAAGAGAATGACACGTAGTCTGAAATGGGAAAACATTTCGTCCAAGATAAAAGGGCCTAATACTGGTTTGAGGAAGAGCTAGTTAACCCAATGGCAAGGAAGAAAGAAATATGCTAATCAACACATTGCTCATAGTTCTTACCTTATTGACTAAAATCTTAATAATCTCGGGTGTATTCGACATCATGGCCGCCATCCTAGTAAAGATAATGGCAGGGGTGGATCCAGAATTTTACAAAGGGGGACCGTGGATAATGTTATTCAAATATCTCAATTTAAAGTATTCATATTTTTGATTGTTAACACCTCTAAAGTGGATATCCACCCAATCCACCCCCTGTACGGTTCCTCATTATTGTAAACAACCTTCTGAAACAGACATTTCTCCTCTATCGATCTGTTATATATAAATTATATATTGTGAAGTAGTTCTATGTGCTAAGATTTTTTTGTAACTGTCGTGTAGTTAAGCAAAGTGTATTCCACAAAGAAAGTTTATTTTTTGAAAAGGTTGTCTGTTCCAAACGATATAGACGATATCAAATAAGTATACTTTCGCTGTGGTCATGGGTTCATCCCTAGACCTGTTACGATGTCCGAGTATAGTCGATTGTTGCTTATTGGTCCTTGTTCTCTTCGTTGCTTCGAGGATTTTGTTCCAAATCTTCGGTTTTCTTTCGCAAAAATCAGCTATTAAATTCTAGTTCGTCTCGCATTTCAAAATATCACTAAAACAACAGAAAATCAAACTAAAAGCAAAACCAAACAAAATGAAAACTTAAGACATTTTGATTAATGATTTTAATAAAGATACGAGCAAAAAAAAGGGGGGAAAATGAAAACAAACTAACTAACTCAAAGCAAAAAAAATAGAAAGGAAGGAAAAAACATTTATTTTGGTCCCATAAAGAAGGCAGGGATGCTCGTTGGTAATGTTGAAAATGACCTCTAAAAGCTACCAAAATTCTCTTTTTCGTATAGGCATAAAATTTCGCAATTTTCGCCCCTAAATGGCACCAAATGATGCTAATTTTACCGTATTTCTAAAACTGATAGATTGGTCTTTCTAGCGTTATACCTAAGGCCTATATGGTACTGCTGAATTGGAATGCGGAACGATGAAAGCAAATCAATAAGTCCGTACGTGCATTCGGTTATTTCATCCTTGATATCGCCAGTACACCAAATTTTGATAGTTAAACATTTTATCGTTACTTCCAATGTCATAAGTGTTGGCAGACACGATGCTTTGGCTATCATTATAGATACCCACGTGATAGACATTATTGCGATGGCCTGCAACAATGTCACCAGCCTGTGGCGATGTGACGCGGCTCCAGTAATCAAGTTTAGCTGCTTTTCCCCATCCTTCTTTCCCAGCGCCTACGGGCACTATATACGTCCAGAGCCTTTCGTTGAAGCCCCACGTTGTTGGCATTTTGGCTCCAGCTTCAATACCCACGTCATATACAAAAAAGTCGCACTTCTTTGTGCACTGGCCGCATCCAGTAGTAGATGAAGTGTATGACCAGTCGGTTAATCCAACTTTGTTGTTGGCTATTCTGGCTATGTTAGATCTTATTGTAGCCTGAAAAGTGTTAGAAACACAGATTATGGATACGATGCAAACACATGGTTCTCACAGGTAACCCAGTAATTGTACCTTTTTTTTAGTAGAACTGATATATATATATATGTATATATATATATATATATATATATATATATACACAATGAAACTTACCACTGGTCGAGAGAGTGTAGATGGCGTCACCAGAATACAAACAAACGTCAAAAAGAATATCTTCATTATTGAATGACCTATACATTGTGAAAGCAGGAAATATATATTACTGAAAAAAATCTCTGCGGGCCCAAACCCGGAGGGGCGGGGGCGGGGGGGTGGTCGTACTTCGGGTCGTTTCATACGGGGATGCTCCGCCCGGACTCCCGACCCCTTACCCTTTTCTCAGTACCAAATTTCAGCAAAAAAGTACCCCTTTTATATATCTTTTTGCCTGAAAAGGTACCCCTTTCATATACCTTTGAAGAAAATGTACCCCTTTTTATACCAAAACTCACAAATTTTCACCCCTTTTCTATACGTGCGGCCTGAAAAAATTGTTGTTCAATACCCCTCAAGGCAAGACCATATATTTTTCCAACATACGGTTAATAAACTCCATTTGCCAATTTTCTATAGTACAAAAATCGGAGTTTGCTATTATAAGGTCGACGCTGTTGATAAATCTTTGATTGAAATGCTTTTCTTTTGTCAGACAGAGTACAATCAAGTACATTAATGATGAAGTCAAATGTCCATATTACATACTTGGAACAAATCTTGCCTTTTCTTTGCACTGTAAACTAACGTCAACTGACTGGTTTAGCTTATTTTCGGCCTCCTTTTATATGCTATGATGATATGACGTGTGAGGCAGCACACAGCACACGTAATTTGTAATGTTATTCATATATCTGATATCGGATTCCTTTTTGGCAATCTGATACGAAGTACTGAGTTGGTAAAAGGTCAAATGATCTCAGAACACAAAGTCCAGCATAGAACATGCACAGGAACAGACAAAATCGTGCGGCTACAACGTCGTCGCTACAACGTTGCGTTGCACGATTCCTCCCACACACAAAGAAAGAAAAAACAGTTCATAAAACAACGAACAAACGCTAACAAAATATAAAAAGTCAAAAGATGGTTTTCAAATTATTTTTATTTTTTATTTATCTTTTTAAATGTTAATAACATTATGTTGTCCATTTTCTAGGGAAAGTATGCTACAACTCATCTACATAGAATTTACAAGTTTCGTCTATGTCGTTCTTGTTCGCCTTGATGGAAGACTGATCTTTTTCTGTGTTGATTCGACACATGTATTTATTCTTATACAAGTACTTTATCGAAACAGTGCCATCATTATTCTGAACAGCTTCAATAGGACACCGCCTGGTATCAGGCTTCTCATCAAGGACTCCAATCCGTCCCGTAAAGTTTATAACACAGGCGTAATTACCATTCGAGGCTTGGAGAAAGTGTTGTCCATCAATGACCTTTGGAGTCAAGACGCTTTCCTCTCCTGGGTCGTCTGCGTTTGCTTTAATGTAAGCAAATCCCAACACTACAACACGAGTCAAGTATCTGCCGTTATCAGCACGAAAGGTGGACGGGACAGCTGTTAAAAACAAAGGTTCACATTGTTAACTACGATATAAGGTGCTCTCAATTTAGCTAATTACGATATAATTTGTGCTCCTTGATTGGCTCTGATTTGTGCAAGGTAAGTAGGATATAACGTGTTCTCTGATTGGCTATTTCTGCAAGGTAAGTACGATAGAAGGCGTTCTCTTATTGGCTAGTAAAACGACAACCTCTTGAAACCGAGTTGATGACAGCGACAACTACAAAACTGAACTCACACAAATGAAACAAGCACTAGTGACTACACACACTATGCACAGCGGTCATCCATGGAAACTGACGTCATGATCGACGTCACAGTTCATTATCATATTCAGTTATATGCAAAATCGAAGAAATTATTAGATTAGATTAGATTAAATTAACTGGTTACAAAAAAAACACTCGAATACCTTACTTTTGAACACTTGTGCCTGGGACGAAAGGACAGAGACCAAGACAAGAAAGACTGCTACTGAAAGCATTATTGTTCAAGCTGTAATACAGAAAAAATAAAATGTTTAGAGCAATTAATGTAGAATAATTTACACCCAAACGAAAATTCACTATTTCTTTTTCATGAGAGTTTACCATTCGGAACCTGATTTTTGATCATTGCCCCATAGACCCCGTGCAGCACTTCGGAATGCAGCTCAATTTGGAGAACAAAACAATAGGTTTCCAAATCTCGGGAGATTGAAATTCTTTTGCAGCTCGAGTCATTGCGGTAAATTATAACGAGAGTCTTTTAGAAGCCAAAACCAGGCTAAACCAACATGTTTAACCTATTGTAGCCAATACATATCTTTTTGTAGAAATACAGAATACTTTTCTTTACTTTGCATAGTGAATTGCAGCTCGAGTCATCGCGGTAAATTATAACAAGAGTCTTTTAGAAGCCAAAACCAGGCTAAACCAACATGTTTTACCTACTGCAGCCAATAGTGTTAGCAAGCTATAGCTAGCCGGCAGTTTAGTAATAACAACAACTAACGAATCGAACTAGAGAACGAACTTTTTACGTACCTCAACTAGCCGAACTACACCAACGTTACCTAATGATGGTGATGTCGATATGAGTGGCGTTGACTTTCCTACTGAAATTTATAGGAAATGCGCTAATTCCCAATCTGTGGACAAATCAAAAGAACTCCCTTCTCTTGAGGATTGACACTCTTTTTATTATTATTATTTTAATATTTTTATTGTGTTGACTCCGAGGTAGGGATTTGCAAGGGCTCAACTGATTTGTAAGAAATGTGAGAGGTGGATGACCGACGTCAATCATATCGTTCTGGTACATCATAAGTGATTGTACGTTAATCGTTGTCAAACAATGATAGAGCCAGGATATTGTGTTCAGTAGACCTTTTTGCTATAACGAGCATTTTCGACATTCTCCAAGTCTCGTACGTGCTGTTGAAACAAAAGATGTGCAAATTCTTTTCCTCACTCTGTGTGAGTTAATCTTGTGCCCTGACTTACGCCGTGTTTACACTTGGACGTTTACTAAGGTTTTAAAAAGTCGAGGTTAATTTTCATAACCATAGTTCAAGGGTTAATTGTTTACACGTGCTAAAATTCAAAAATACCGGCATGAAGAAGAGACGGCGCTGAATTTAATTTTCATGTTCAGAGAGCGCTACCATACATCCGTCATTGTAATGCAAATAAAACACTCGCATTCCACGAAAAGAAGGATACGCATAAATAATCATCGTACCGTCGGTTACTGTTCTTAACCATGCCTGATAGAAGAGTAAATCGAAGTAAACTTCTTATTGTCTTGAATGGTATTTCAATAATGCTTTTGCCGGCGTTTACACACAATAAATATTAACTAAGGTATGGTTACCCTAGGCCTTACACCTCAGTAATTTGTACGAGTGTAAATACGGCGTTAGAATAGCCCACTGAGATCTAGATTGTTTCAGGGTTTCAAATAAAATTGTCTAAAAGTTTTTTTCAGGTATAAAATAGAATCGGAGGAAATGTCCCAAATACTGCGAATCTTTTTAATATACTTTATTGCACGTGATGGGTTAAGGCCACCTCTAAAATATTATATCTAACGTCTAGAAAGGGTTTTACTTTCTGATCTAACTGTCTTGAGCAATGTGTATTTATTAATTAGTTAGGGAATAATAATAGTTTTACAATTTCTTTTTCAGGATGGATCAGTTTACTTTCTTGGTGTAGGAACAGCATGTTCACTCAAGTAGGGAATCTGGAAGGTACGTGGGACAAGAAACATGAGGGAAAATGGAAGATTTAGAGTACGGAAGCTAGGAAATGCAGTGAAAAAGGAACCAAGATATTTAATCTGGAATCCAAGATATCCAATCTGGAACACAAGTTGTGGAATTGAAACTGAAGTATGATTGTGGAATCCAGTAGTTCCTCCTCGATCTAGATTCCAAAATCCTCCTTCGACCTTGATTTTTTTTTTAACGAGAGAAGCAGTTGACATGAACATATTTTTATCATTATTCATAGCTTACACATCGCTCAAAATTAAATCTAAATTTAGTCAAGTTCGTGTTCCATTGATCGTTCCAATCAGATAATTAGGTTTTCATGCATGCAACAGCATCCGTACATGCCCTAGACTACCAGCATGTTAAGTGCATAACCAGCCACTTCTTTAGATGTTCCTCCAGTTGCACGAACGAACACGGAGGCTGTCTTTCCTCTTTCACCTACACTGGCCCGTACACGCACTACGATGGTCTTTGCCCCCTTGGAACGCACCGTCTTACTCCTGGTAAAGCTATACACAACTCCAAGGTTGTCTGTCGCAGTGATTGTGAATCGTTCGGTCGTTTTTCCTGAGTTGTGGAGAATCAGAAAGGCGTACGAAGTCCCACCAGCTGGAATGGTTTGGTCATGTTGAGTGTACAAAAGAGTGAGGACAGCGCTTTTGGCTTCGATGACTGTGCGAGAGTTTCGCTTGAAGGGATACCCACCCTTAGTTTTTCCTTTCAGTAGAAGCTTGAATGGGCCGGTTGGTGGAGTCATCGTTGCGAGGAAGTGAACTCCACTTTTCCCTTGAGGAGTAAAGCTGTCAGCTTGTTTGATGAGGTTACCGTTCTTGTCTATCAAACTAAGCCGGAGAGAACTTGTCTGTATTTCATCTGCTCCTGTCAGAGTCACAATGGCCATCGCTTTAACACCTAGTCAGAGAAAAGAGAGGGATCTGAATGGATGGATGGATGGATGGATGGATGGATGGATGGATGGATGGATGGATGGATGGATGGATGGATGGATGGATGGATGGATGGATGGATGGATGGATGGATGGATGGATGGATGGATGGATGGATGGATGGATGGATGGATGGATGGATGGATGGATGGATGGATGGATGGCATGCACACTTACCCGTGAGGGGATAAGGCACAGGGATGGGCTCCCTGTTTCTTCCTACTGTTGGAATCATGATGAAAAAGAGACTGAAGTCCACGTTAGATTTGCTTGCTCCCTGGACATTGTAACTATGGTTACCAACTGAGGCGCTAACTGTCAGTTTCCATTTGCCTGGAGGTGGGTTCGTGATGTCGTAGATGACTCCCTTGCCAACACTGCAGTGAGATGATCATAAGAAAACGCGGTGCTTTTTTATTTTTAGTTCAATAATATAAAAATGATTTAAACGACGCTCTCGTCTATTCCATTAATAAGCAATTCCATTTTTTTCCGGCTATTTTCTATTCGATCTACTCATATCATCTCCATTGCACTTCACTCTTTTGCATTATA
Organism: Anthopleura xanthogrammica; assembly: GCA_964019055.1. Classification (NCBI taxonomy): domain Eukaryota; kingdom Metazoa; phylum Cnidaria; class Anthozoa; order Actiniaria; family Actiniidae; genus Anthopleura; species Anthopleura xanthogrammica. The sequence goes on from OZ025218.1 coordinate 671,138, forward strand.
TGCTGCACTACATCTGCCTTCTTAAATTGTACTTTACTCCAATGCAATTCACTGCAGTCTATTAACTCTCTACACTCTACACTACATGCTTCTCTACACTTTTTCACTTCACAGCAATCTCTTAGTAATATATACAATATTCGTGTCCGTGTTGTATCAGATATACAACCACTTTACCTTATTCGTACACTTGGATCTAACATGAGCGCTCCGCTAGGTGCAGCCAGGGTAACACTTGGATTATTTGTAGCGGTTCTTACTGAAATCATCACTGAATCTGTTCTATCATCCACTGTAATGTAGTATACACTATCTCCTGCTGCTCTCTTACGCCTCATTCCTGGTCCATACCCAAAACCACCCTCTTCCAAACAGGTCTTCCCAACCAAAGACTTTTGTGCAAGGCCGGTAAGATGGGTGAGATAGCTGGACGACGGTAGATATATCATTTGACCACAAGTCTTCTCAGCAATGACTTCGTAGGGTTCATATGAGTCCTGGCCACAAGGACTATTGCGAACGAAGAAGTTGATGTTGAGCTCATTCGGATAAGCTTCGTCAAGAAGTTTTTCCATGTTTTCCTTGCTGTAGTCTTTAGCAGTTGCATCGGTGAACACAAACATAGGTGAGGCTAAATTTGGACCTGATTTGTACGATCAAAAATGATATAAAGTCATCATCAGAAGTAGAATAGGAGAACCCGGAGAAAAATTCTTTGATCAAGGAAGAGACACTCTACTTAAATGAACTGAACCCGATACCCCAGAGCTAAGAAGTATATATTAGCCCTCTTTGGGAATTTGGCAGCTGGTCGCTAAATAGAGGTTGGTCGCACAAAAGAGGTTCTATTTTATGTTTGCTGAGAGGTTGTATGTATGTCAGACCAGTACGTACCTGCAGCAATAGCATCCAGCATTCCCTTGAATGCAAGTTCAGGGCAGTCACCTCCGTCATGAGCACGCAGTTTTCCAATTTCTTTAACAAACTGCTCCTTTTGGTCCGACTCCATAATTGTCACATTACTGGTCGCTAAATATGCAGATAAATTAATGAGTGTGGTAACAGATGACTCATATCCAATTGCTAGTACGTAATCATTCCCAAGAGAATGAAATAACAAAAGAGAAGATGGCCATGTACTGTGGACTTAACATAATTTTTTTTTGTAAATGCATGGTAATTTGAGCTGAATTACAAGGCTGTAAAACAGTTTACAGTGTAAATTTTGAAAACTTTGGGCTAATTTGCATACGGAATTACACATGCGCAGAAGTTTTTGTCTCGCATAACAAACTATAATAACAAGCAATGGATCGATCAGCTTATGATTGATTTTACTTACTAGGGTCGTTGTATGGGGACAAAATATATTCCACATCGAAGTCTCTTTTAGTGTTAACTAGGCTAGTAGCCAGTGCTTTTGCTGCGTTGATAAATCCTCCCATGCTCCCAGTATCGTCAATGACAAAGATAAGAGTCACATCTCCTTTAACACTTATCACTTTATCAAATACTTTCCCTCCTAGCTCTTTCTTCACAGCTTCTAGAAACTTCTTTGCTCCTGCGAAAAGACTTCGCTTACGGACTGGCGTAGAGGAGGATAGTTTCATTGATGTGTACAGCCCAGATGCAAGAGTGTCCAATGAAAATCTTGAGTTAAAAACGAACAAATAATCTATAACATCAATAATCCATTTTCAAAACAAGCAAGGGGCTGGTGACAAGTCCATTAAATTAAAAAAGTAATACAATTAATATAATTATTATTAAAAAATGACATAATTATTTAGTATGACGATCGATCGACTGAGGACAAAGTATAATTTTCTTGCTGGTGTCCATTTGTTATTTCCAAGTTTTAGGACGTTTTATTCAAATTTTATCAATGAAATATGATTATTGTAAAACAAACATACATGATGATGATGATGATGATACGATGATGATGATGATGATAAAGATGATGATTGATCGTATAATTGTTTTACCTTTTACTTTTGTATTTGTTCGCCAGCTCAATGTATCTCTTGATCCTGGTAACGCGAGCTTCACTTGGGCGATACCGCTGTGATTTTGCCGCAAACACTGCTTTCTCAAGATCTCCGATTACATTCATGAACTTGTTAGATGGAGTGCATTTTGAAGCTAATGGAATTGAAAAAGAAATTCGCTTTAGCTTGGGCGTACTGTTTTCCCATTCATTTCAGACCACATGTTATTCCCAAAACCTTGCAAAATATGCATTAATGAAATCAGCTGAAAAGATCCAGGTCTATTCTTTAAGAATTTAACACGATTTTAACACGAATTTAATTAATTATAATGATCGTATATGATTATAATGATGATGACTGATTTAAGAGAGAAACACGTTTAACTTTTGGAAAGGAAAGCTTACTAGATATGGAATGTTCTTGGAAAGCTAGGTGTTGCAAGAAATTCAGTTGTTCGTAAAAGGTGTTACACGAAGACAGATTCCCATCATGCTTTGTGCCAGCTAAGAATTCGAGCTCCTGCAATATGCCATTCGACCTGTAAGCTAGGCGTGTCCTGATTTAGATCAACCGAAAGGCTGCTTCAGGGTTCTACTTTGTTTCAGGGTTCGATCTGTGATTAACCGTACCCTGACAGACTTAGATCTGTTAGATCAGCCCAGAGGTTATTTTAGGGTTTGATGACTGAAATGATGTTTGGTTGGTTATGAAGATATTTTGAATACCTGTTGGAGTGCTGCCACAGGCGTAAGACATCATGGCCAAGCGAACGTCATTCATATCTTGTGTATAATCCTTTGCTGCTAAAGCAAGTGCTGGGATTACAAAAAGAAAAATGGCAAAGCACCAAACACCTGCACTATGGACCTTCATGACGAGGTATTTTCCTCTAAACTTGGAACCAGGATTGCAAAGCCGTGTACTTCAAGTGAGAACCTCACTTAAAATGACCAAGACATGAAGACAAAAAACACTTTTATATCGATATTTTTGAATGGCACAATGTAGCACCTGAAATTACAAGTCAAAAAGTTTACGGTCTCCAGACAGTAGACCCTTTCAGCTTGAGTGTAATGTTTTCCCATTTCAGACAAAATGTCAACACCCTTTGTCTTGGTCTGGACACAGCTGCCTTGTTGCCAACTATCGGTCACACAAGTGTCGGTTTTCTACAGACAGATTGCGGATCAATTAACGTCATCAATTTGATCACCTGTGAAAAATGGAAACTCCAGTACAATGGCCAAACAAGCTGCTCACTTCAGACACCTTTTCCGGACACACAGTTGCACCATAGAAAATTGGCCAAATTACGCAGAAGCCAACCCAGTCGCAGCACACTTCAATCCCAACAATAACCGTGAACTGAAGGACCTCGCCATTAAATGTGTAGAGAAGGCTGCTGCATCCAAAGACCTATCGAAAAGAATATCCACAACAACCTCTAATTGGTTCTAACTTTGAGAAAATCCTTTGTGCACATCAAATGACACATTTATTTTAGAGCCTCCTGTAAGGCAGCTCGCGCACCCAGTTATTTTCCATCGCGAATTTATATTATAATTGTATTTTTTTCAGTGATGATAATGTTCAAGAACTGAAGTAAAAGTCCGAAACATTTGGCAATAAATTGAAATCTGTTTAATCCTTTTGATTAATTTTTTTAAATCTGACATTGACTTGAAATGCATTTTAGACTCATTTTGTTTTAGCTAAAGCCTTTGTTGGTTCAGTAATGCAGTAATTCTGACGCATATCGAATTCCTGCCGACCACTCGAGCATCACTCGCAAGAAATTAGCTCACCTGTTTTCTCGGAAAATTTAAGAGTGGTTCATTTGTAGCAAGTCTAATGAAGATGCTGTATGTCACTATGTAAAATTAAACGATGAAGATAATATTGAAAAAAAAAACATTTTGGTTTTGACTATCAACTGGTTATAAACTAGAATCTGGAAAAAATGGCTCAAATACTATCTTGTTTAATTTGTTTATTTCACGTGGCGGGTAAAGGCCACCTCTGAAATATTATATCTAACGTCTAGAAAGGGTTTTACTTTCTGATCTAATTGTCTTGAGCAATGTGTATTTATTGATTAGTTAGGGAGTAATAATAGTTTTACAATTTCTTTATCAGGATGGATCAATTTACTTTTTCAGTAGGAACCTATTGCACACAGAAGGGGATCCAAGGTAGGAAGGACAAGGAACATGAGATGAGAGGAAAATGGAAGATTTGGAGTACGGAAGCTAGAAAATGCAGGGAAAACGAAATCCAAGATATGCAATTTGGAATCCAAAATCCTCTATCGCCTGGATTTCTTTTTATCGAGAGAAGCAGTTGATATTTTTATCATTCTTTTTACACATTGCTCAAAAATTAAATCTAAATTTAGTCATGTTCAGTTCCTTCGTGTTCCATTGATCGTTCCAGTCAGATAATCAGTTTACCAGGCGGTCCTTAGCACCGTACATGCCCTAGACTACCAGCATGTTAAGTGCATAACCAGCCACTACTTTAGATGTTCCTCCAGTTGCACGAACGAACACGGAAGCTGTTTTTCCTCTTTCACCTACACCGGCCCGTACACGCACTACAATGGTCTTTGCCCCCTTGGAACGCACCGTCTTACTCCTGGAAAAGCTATACACAACTCCAAGGTTGTCTGTCGCAGTGATTGTGAATCGTTCGGTCGTTTTTCCTGAGTTGTGGAGAATCAGAAAGGCGTACGAAGTCCCACCAGCTGGAATGGTTTGGTCATGTTGAGTGTACAAAAGTGTGAGGACAGCGCTTTTGGCTTCGATGACTGTGCGAGAGTTTCGCTTGAAGGGATACCCACCCTTAGTTTTCCCTTTTAGTAGAAGCTTGAATGGGCCGGTTGGTGGAGTCATCGTTGCGAGGAAGTGAACTCCACTTTTCCCCTGAGGAGTAAAGCTGTCAGCTTGTTTGATGAGGTTACCGTTCTTGTCTATCAAACTAAGCCGGAGAGAACTTGTCTGTATTTTATCTGCTCCTGTCAGAGTCACAATCGCCATCGCTTTAACACCTAGTCAGAGAAAAGAGAGAGACCTGAATGAATGGATGGATGGATGGATGGATGGATGGATGGATGGATGGATGAATGGATGAATGGATGGATGGATGGAAGGAAGGAAGGATGGATGGATGGATGGATGGCATGCACACTTACCCGTGAGGGGATAAGGCACAGGGATGGGCTCCCTGTTTCTTCCTACTGTTGGAATCATCATGAAGAAATAACTGAAGTCCACGTTAGATTTGCTTATTCCCTGGACACTGTAACTATGTTTACCAGCTGAGGCGCTAACTGTCAGCTTCCATTTTCCGGGAGGTGGGTTCGTGATGTCGTAGATGACCCCTTTGCCAACACTGCAGCGAGATATCAATACGTAACAAATACGTTATAAACAGATTGATTACATTCATAATTTATAGTTCTAGAACATCAGTTCTATTACACTGCACTTCATTTTTCTTACCTTATTCGTACACTTGGATCTGAGACCACCGCTCCACTAGGTGCAGCCAGGGTAACGTGTGGATTATCTTTAGCAGTTCTCACTGTAATCATGACTGAATCTGTTATATCGTCCACTGTGATGTAGTATACACTATCTCCTGCTGCTCTCTTACGCCTCTTTCCTGGTTCATACCCGAAACCACCGCTTTCCAAACAGGTCTTTCCAACCAAAGACTTTTGTGTAAGGCCGGTAAGATGGGTGAGATAGCTGGATGATGGTAGGTATATCATTTGACCACAAGTCTTCTCAGCAAGGTCTTCGTAGGGTTTATACGACTTCTCGCCACAAGGACTATTGCGAACGAAGAAGTTGATGTTGAGTTCGTTAGAATAAGCTTCGTCAAGAAGTTTATCCATGTTTTCCTTGCTGTAGTCCTTAGCAGTTGCATCGGTGAACACAAACATAGGTGAGGCTAAATTTGGACCTGTTTTGTACGATTTAAAATGATGAAAAGGCATCAGAAATGTTGATCTGAAAAGATTGGGTGGCGTTGAGAGGTTGTATGTATGTCAGACCAGTACGTACCTGCAGCAATAGCATTCAGCATTCCCTTGAATGCAAGTTCAGGGCAGTCTCCTCCGCCATGAGCACGCAGTTTTCCAATTTCTTTTACAAACTGTTCCTTTTGGTCTGATTCCATTTTTGTCACATTACCAGTCGCTAAATATGCAGATAAACTAATAAAGACCATGGTAACTGATGACCCACATCCAATATCAGAATTACACTCGATTGACTTAAACAATTGAGTCGTGGCTTTGGGTTAATTTCTACACATTTACTGTATTGTTGACCCAAATACCTCGACTTGAAACAATAGGTTTCTATTCTCCGGAGATTAATTTCTTTTGTTCAATTTGAGCTGCTTTGAAGTCGCGTGAAACGGGACTATAGCGTGAGCCAGGACGTTTTGAACTAATTTGCATACGGAATTACGCATACGCAGACGTTTTTGTCTCGTATCACAAACTATATATAACAAGCAATGGATTTAACAGTTCGATTGTAACTTACTAGGGTCGTTGTATGGGGACAAAATATATTCCACATCGAAGTCTCTTTTAGTGTTGACTATAGCAGTAGCCAGTGCTTTTGCTGCGCCGATGAATCCTCCCATACTCCCAGTATCATCAATGACAAAGATAAGAGTCACATCTCCTTGAACACTTATCACTTTATCAAATACTTTCCCGCCAAGCTCTTTCTTCACAGCTTCCAGAAACTTCTTTGCTCCTGCGAGAAGACTTCGCTTACGGACTGGCGTAGAGGAGGATACTTTCATCGATGTGTACAGCCCAGATCCAAGGGAATCCAATGTAAATCTTTTGTATAAAAAAAAAAAAATCAACAAAACTAAGGGCGTCAATAATCCATTTTTAAAATGTGTATATGATCGTACCATACCAGATGGGGCTCAGAATTTGTTTTTTCTGAGTATTTCACAGTATGGTACGATCATATACACATTTCATTCCATCATCATACGCATACCATGTTTATAATCCATTTTTAAATTGCGCAAAAGGCTAGTACCCAGTCCATGATTGATAAATAATTCTTTATTCTGAAATTGGCCATGGACCAACGTCCAAATTAAATTTCATTACACAATGTGTAAGATACGTATATCTTTACTATCAGTTATGCCTCATCTACATTGTATTTTTACAAAAACATTCCTGATATACTTTTTATTATGTAGTTTTCAAACCCAAATTCCACAAACATCCTAATTTTGAGGTGATAGTTCTCATGAATTTATCATAATTATTATCATCATCATCATTCATTGTATAATTATTTTACCTTTTGCTTTTGTACTTGCTCGCCAGCTCAATGTATCTCTTGATCCTGGTAACGCGAGCTTCACTTGGGCGATACCGCTGTGATTTTGCCGCAAACACTGCCTTCTCAAGTTCTCCGATAACACCCATGAACTTGTTGGATGGAGTGCATTCTGAGGCTAATGGAATTGAAAAAGAAATTCGCATTAGCTTGGGCGTATTGTTTTCCCATTAATTTCAGACCACGTGTCATTCCCCAGAGTATCATTTCTTTGTTTAACGGTTGCACATGAGAAGACACATGAATATGGATGCAACTCAAACAAAGAATCTTATTCTCAAGAGAATGAAACGTTGTCTGAAATGGGAAAACATTATGCCCAAGCTAAAAGATCAATAATTTATCACAACAAAAAATTCTCATATAGTGACTGACTACGAAGGAAACTGTTGGAAAGGAAAGCTTAGATGAAATGTTCTTGGAAAGCTGTTGCAAGAAAATGGTTTTCTAGGCCGACAAGAGCACGTTTACTCATCGGCTTTTCACGTTACCTTTTGCAAACCCTCTCAACAAAGACAAATATTTGATCCTTTATTTATCTACTACTTGAGATGTTTACGAATATTTTCATTTTTTCATAATTCTGAATAATTTGCGGTAAACGATATGCTTTTAAAATCTCGTTTATCCTCAAGAAAGTTAAACACGCTTCAAATTGAAATCCTATATTTTTAGCTGAAACTTGTCTCGCGATACACGTTAATTGAACAAAAGCAACAAGTAGTTTTACATAAATTTCTAAGTAATAGGCTGTTTTTTCCCAAGGTGCCGGAATTGAATTAATAGCTGAAAGTTGTCTAACTAACTCACATGTTGCATAAAAGAGTTTCAGCTCAAATTTTACCACGTTTCAGCGCTTTAATGACTACATAAGAGCTCTAAATGACTTTCACTTGGAATGCATTTTAGAAATTTTTTGTTTTAGCTGAAGCCTTTGTTCGTCTTCTCACGAAAAACCGACTTTTGACTGTAATTCATTTCAAAAATTAAATTTGAAATATTGAAAATTACAGAAATGAATTATAGATTGAAAACGTAATATTTATGATTCTCAGCTAGAAATGTGTTGGCGTGGCAGTCACTGATTGGATATCAAGCACACAAACTATCACGTGGGTTGATAGGAACAGGTAGTGCACTCGTTTCTGACCTTTGCTGTCCCGGGCTCGATTTCTGGGCTCGAAGCCACATGCGATCTGTGAGTTAGCCGTGCCCTGACTTAGATCAGCCCAGAGGTTGTTTCAGGGTTCTATCTGTGAGTTAGCCATGCCCTGACTTAGATCAGCCCAGAGGTTATTTCAGGGTTCGATCTGTGAGTTAGCCATGCCCTGACTTAGATCAGCCCAGAGGTTGTTTCAGGGTTCTATCTGTGAGTTAGCCATGCCCTGACTTAGATCAGCCCAGAGGTTGTTTCAGGGTTCTATCTGTGAGTTAGCCATGCCTTGTCTTAGATCAGCCCAGAGGTTGTTTCAGGGTTCTATCTGTGAGTTAGCCATGCCCTGACTTAGATCAGCCCAGAGGTTGTTTCAGGGTTCTATCTGTGAGTTAGCCATGCCCTGACTTAGATCAGCCCAGAGGTTGTTTCAGGGTTCGATCTGTGAGTTAGCCATGCCCTGACTTAGATCAGCCCAGAGGTTGTTTCAGGGTTCGATCTGTGAGTTAGCCATGCCTTGTCTTAGATCAGCCCAGAGGTCGTTTCAGGGTTCGATCTGTGAGTTAGTCATGCCCTGACTTTGATCAGCCCAGAGGTCTTTTAGGGTTCGATGAGATAATCGTTTGGTAAATAAGATATTTTAAATACCTTTTGGAGAGCTGCCACAGGCGTGAGACATCATGGCCAAGCGAACGTCATTCATATCTTGTGTATAATCCTTTGCTGTTAAAGCAAGTGCTGGGATTACAAAAAGAAAAATGGCAAAGAACCAAACGCCTGCACTATGGACCTTCATGACGAGGTATTTTCCTCTAAACTTGGAACCAGGATTGCAAAGCCGTGTACTTCAAGTGAGAACCTCACTTAAAATGACCAAGACAGGAAGAGAAACACTTTTATATCGATAATTTTGAATGGCATATTGTAGCACATGAAAATTGAACAAGTTTGTTTTAGTCCCCATACAGACAGTAGACCCTTTCAGCTTGATTGTAATGTTTTCCCTTTTCAGACATACTGTCAACAACCTTCGCCTTGGTCCAGACTCTGGTTTATTGAGTCAAATCCACAAGCTGGAACTGAAAAGCAAATAAATGATTGATAATGCCGTTTTTTGTTTTTTTTTTGTTAATTTTTAAAGGAGCACTCAGATGAAAATCGATGAAAATTGGAAATGACTTGAAACTTGGTTAAACTTATCTATATAAAAATAAAAAATAAATGTCATATAGCCTATCTCAAAGTGTCTCAATGGAGGACTTTACGGGCTGCATATTAAGGCGCTATTAGCAGCCGTGCAGCTTACGACCATGAGTGAATTGTTAGTAATTAGTGTTATGCCTCCAAATTGGGATAGGCTGTTGAACCGTGAGACAATCCCCTATACTCTTACACGAATAATTCAGCAGGTTCTTTTATGTCCCCAATTTTTCTTTGCTTTCCTTTTGTTTTTAGTATATAGTTTGCATATTTTCGTGTAGCGTTTTAATGTATTCGTATTTAAGTACTTTGATTTATGCATAATTAGTCACTTGCAACTCAGTATCATTGTAGGAACGAGGTCCTACACGTTTAGAGAACTTTTGGTTCTCTCGTTCCAGTTCAGCAAATGTATTTGTAAGTATTTTCCTTTTCTCGTCATTTTGTTTCTAGTTTTGACTTTAGTTGACCGTCATTTCAGAATCTTTGTATTTTTTTTATTGCTAGGAACTGGCGTTTTGTGATTATGTGTTACCACATTCAAACATACTATTTTGTAAATCGACTTTGAGTCCTCGTGTCCTACAACGTCATTTACTCAATCCTATTGTTCTTATAGCTTTTAGACCAAAATTTCTCAACTACATATGGCTCCCAAGCAAATATTTTTGCCAATCTCGTTTTCATAATCATAATTGAGTCATATTATCCTCAAATATTTGAATTATTCGGACTTTGAGGCGTTTTCATCCAAGTGCTCCTTTAAAGCTAATAGACTCGAGCCACCCAATTCATTCAATTAAATTATTTCATATTGTCGTTATCAATACAGTACTTGGTACTGTATTTTAAAAATTATAGTGCTCAAATGATTATTGGGAGAAAACAAACATTTCTTTTCACACTAAAATGCTCTTGAATAGACCACTTCGTATGGAAATTGTCATTTCAGACCACATGTCATTCCCTTGAGAAATGTTCTTTTGTTAAAATATTTACACATGAAAGAATCAACTCCCAAGAGTGGTATCACGTGGTCTGAAATGGGCACAACAAACAACAAGGTAAAGAGGTCTATTCTTGGAAAGCGTGCTGAAATTCACACATGTGCAAACTGTCTACTACAAATTATAAAAATATTAGCCATTTCGAAATTGCGCAGGGGCTTGGGAACTAGGGATCGATCGCGTTGCATTGTGGGGCTGTTTTGGAGGACGCCATTTCGAAGTTATCTTGTAGTTTATAGTAAACTAAACGAACTGTCCGCGTAATAATGGGAAAATTTAGTCGTTGTGTGCCAGGTTGTAATAACAACTGGAGGAACGCTCCACAGATGAAGTTCCACACACTTCCAGTTCATCAGAAAGTTCGTAACACGTATATAAAGTTAATACGAAACGCTAGTTTGAAGGTGGAAGCTCAGAACACTAGGATTTGTGGAGCACATTTCCGTGATGGAGAAAGAATGTGTAGAACCCAACTGCCTACGATATTTCCTTGGACACCGACTCCTATAAGCCCTTCCAATTATAAACTCATTTATTTTACAGCTCGTGCTTCTCTTCACACTTCTTTCGTGCTTAAGTCACTGCCTGGGGCACGGAAAAAGCTGTTATATTTCTTAAATATAGACCTGCTAATAGAGGTCAATCTGTAGATCTCGTTATACGATTTACAACCCGATGAATAACAACGAAAACTAAAAATAAAGAAATTCCTGGCAAGAAAGGTCTCTAGCCTAGGTAACTGAACAAAATCTCTTCAAAATATACCATTCAAAATTATCGATATAAAAGTGTTTCTCTTCATGTCTTGGTCATTTTAAGTGAGGTTCTCACTTGAAGTACACGGCTTTGCATTCCTGGTTCCGAGTTTAGAGGAAAATACCTCGTCATGAAGGTCCATAGTGCGGGTGTTTGGTTCTTTGCCATTTTTCTTTTTGTAATCCCAGCACTTGCTTTAACAGCAAAGGATTATACACAAGATATGAATGACGTTCGCTTGGCCATGATGTCTTACGCCTGTGGCAGCTCTCCAAAAGGTATTCAAAATATCTTATTTACCAAAAGATTATCTAATCGAACCCTGAAAGACCTCTGGGCTGATCAAAATCAAGGCACGGCAAACTCACAGATAGAACCCTGAAACAACCTCTGGGCTGATCTAAGTCAGGGCACGGCTAACTCACAGATCGAACCCTGAAACAACCTCTGGGCTGATCTAAGTCAGGGCACGGCTAACTCACAGATTGAACCCTGAAACAACCTCTGGGCTGATCTAAGTCAGGGCATGGCTAACTCACAGATCAAACCCTGAATGACACGTGGTCTGAAATGGGAAAAAATATGCCCAAGCTGAATTTCTTAACTTTTTCAATTCCATTAGCTTCAGAATGCACTCCGTCCAACAAGTACATGGTTGTTATCGGAGAACTTGAGAAGGCAGTGTTTGCGGCAAAATCTCAGCGGCATCGCCCAACCGAAGCTCGCGTTACCAGGATCAAGAGATACATTAAGCTGGCGAGCAAGTACAAGAGCAAAAGGTAAAATAATTATACAATGAATTAATTTGAGAATTATAGATATTTTAAATATTTATTTCTAAAATTATTGATGTAACAAATTTTGGTAAAAAATACAGATTGTAGGTATTTTACAATATTCAAAAAATCTAAATGCTAAAATATGATTAAAACATCTTATCACTTGGATATTACGAATGAAAACTACCGCCGTGTAAAATATAATGCTAACATAATACTCGGATTCAGATGTTAATCCTTATTAATTAACTATTAATGGACCCTCGAATGAACGATATTCAAAATCTTTCAAATTTCATTGGTCAAATTTGAATAAAACGTCCTAAAATTTGAAATAACAAATGAAAAACAGCAAGCAAACTATACTTTGTACGTCGTCAGAGTAAATAATTATATTAATTTTTTATTTAAATGGACTCAGTTCCAGCCCCTAGCTCGTTTTGGAAAGGGATTATTGACGTTATAGATTTTGTTTGTTTGGTTTTTTTTTCAAAAAGATTTACATTGGATTCCCTTGGATCTGGGCTGTACACATCGATGAAACTTTCCCCCTCTACGCCAGTCCGTAAGCGAAGTCTTCTCGCAGGAGCAAAGAAGTTTCTGGAAGCTGTGAAGAAAGAGCTTGGCTGGGAAGTATTTGATAAAGTGATAAGTGTTCAAGGAGATGTGACTCTTATCTTTGTCATTGACGATACTGGAAGTATGGGTTCTCGCTGTCTAACCTAAGTGGCCCCGGAAGTAGTCGGAATGTAATAAGCTCAAAGTTCAAAATGAAGTTAGAGGGGAAAAATGCAATCAGTGGATCTAGGCCATCGCTTACCACATTCTAATTTCCCTGAACATTTAGCGACCGGTAAAGTGATCACTATGGAGTCGGACCAAAAGGAGCAGTTTGTGAAAGAAATTGGAAAACTGCGTGCTCATGACGGAGGAGACTGCCCTGAACTTGCATTCAAGGGAATGCTGGATGCTATTGCTGCAGGTGCGTACTGGTCTGACATACATACAACCTCTCAGTTAATTTGATATACAATAGAACCTCTATTGACTACAACGCCACCCAATCTTTTCAGATCAACATTTCTGATGCCTTTTCATCATTTTAAATCGTACAAAACAGGTCCAAATTTAGCCTCACCTATGTTTGTGTTCACCGATGCAACTGCAAAAGACTACAGCAAGGAAAACATTGAAAAACTTCTTGACGAAGCTTATTCCAGCGAACTTAATATCAACTTCTTCGTTCGCAATAGTCCTTGTGGCAAGAAGTCGTATAAACCCTACGAAGAGCTTGCTGAGCAGACTTGTGGTCAAATGATATACCTACCATCATCCAGCTATCTCACCCATCTTACCGGCCTTGCACTAAAGTCTTTGGTTGGAAAGGCCTGTTTGGAAAGCGGTGGTTTTGGGTATGGACCAGGAAAGAGGCGTAAGAGAGCAGCAGGAGATAGTGTATACTACATTACAGTGGATGATATAACAGATTCAGCGATTATTACACTGCTAAAGATAATCCAGGCGTTACCCTGGCTGCACCTAGTGGAGCGGTGGTCTCAGATCCAAGTGTACGAATAAGGTAAGAAAAACAATGAAATGCAGTGTAATAGACCTGTGTAATTTAGCTTGGGCGTTATGTTTCCCATTTCATACCATGTGTTATTTCCTAGAATATCATTTCTTGGTTTAACAGTTGCACATTAGAAGACACATGAATATGGATACAACTCAAACAAAGAATTTATTCTCAAGAGAATAACACGTGGTCTGAAATGGAAAAATATTACACTCAAAATAGAAAAAGTATGTGAAATAGGATGCATATGAAGTGCATCAGTGCAGAAGTAAAATAAAATGCATTGGAGTGAAGTGTAAAATTACGAGATTGATGTGAAGAGAAACAGAGTTGAGTGGAATGTAGTCAAGTGGAGAACAGTTGAGTGACTGACTCCCGCAAGAAAGTCCGATGCTTAACCAAGTAAGCCACCCGGGTGACGGTTACTGAATAATTTAATGCAGCTGTTTGTAACGTATCTATATCTCGCTGTAGTGTTGGCAAAGGGGTCATCTACGACATCACGAACCCACCCCCAGGCAAATGGTAACCAGTTGGTAACCATAGTTACAATGTCCAGGGAACAAGCAAATCTAACGTGGACTTCAGTTATTTCTTCATGATGATTCCAACGGTAGGACGAAACAGGGAGCCCATCCCTGTGTCTTATCCCCTCACGGGTAAGTGTGCATGTCACTGGGAGCTACACTTAAAATCCATCCATCCATCCATCCATCCATCCATCCATCCATCCATCCATCCGTCCATCCGTCCGTCCGTCCGTCCGTCCGTCCGTCCGTCCATCCATCCGTCCATCCATCCATCCGTCCGTCCATCCATCCATCCATCCATCCATCCATCCATCCATCCATCCATCCATCCATCCATCCATCCATCCATCCATCCATCCATCCATCCATCCATCCATCCATCCATCATCCATCCATCCATCCATCCATCCATCCATCCATTCATCCATCCATCCATTCATCCATCCATCCATCCATCCATCCATCCATCCATCCATTCATCCATCCATCCATCCATTCATTCATTCAGGTCTCTCTCTTTTCTCTGACTAGGTGTTAAAGCGATGGCGATTGTGACTCTGACAGGAGCAGATAAAATACAGACAAGTTCTCACCGACTTAGTTTGATAGACAAGAACGGTAACCTCATCAAAGAAGCTGACAGCTTTACTCCTCAAGGGAAAAGTGGAGTTCACTTCCTCGCAACGATGTCTCCACCAACTGGCCCATTCAAGCTCCTACTAAAAGGAACAACTAAGGGTGGGTATCCCTTCAAGCGAAACTCTCGCACAGTCATCGAAGCCAAAAGCGCTGTCCTCACTCTTTTGTACACTCAACATGACCAAACCATTCCAGCTGGTGGGACTTCGTACGCCTTTCTGATTCTCCACAACTCAGGAAAAGCGACCGAACAATTCACAATCACTGCGACAGACAACCTTGGAGTTGTGTACAGCTTTACCAGTAAGACGGTGCGTTCCAAGGGGGCAAAGACCATCGTAGTGCGTGTACGGGCCGGTGTAGGTGAAAGAGGAAAGACAGCCTCCGTGTTCGTTCGTGCAACTGGAGGAACATCTAAAGTAGTGGCTAGTTATATACTCAACATGCTTGTAGTCTAGTTGTTGTACGATGCTAGAGACCGCCTGTTAAACTGATTATCTGACTGGAACGATCAATGGAAAATTAAGAAAGTAAAGATAAAGAAGATAAAGAAATTGTAAAACTATAATACTCCCTAAATAATAAATAGCCACATCGCTCAAGACAGTTAGAAAAAATAAATAAATAAAACCCTTTCTAGACGTTAAATAATTGCAATATTTACGAGGTACCCTTTACCCCGCATTACGTGAACTAAATAAAACAATATTGTATTTGGGATATTATCCCCGATTCTACTTTTTACCTGAAAACACTTTTAAACAATTTTATCGTAACCTGAAACAATCTACATCTCTTTGCGAATTGGAAATTAGGTTGCTAGGCTTTGCGTAGTGAAAAAATACCCGAGCGGAAACACAAACGAAACACATAAATATTCTACACAAATCAAAATTAGGTTTAAAATTAGGAGGAATCAGTCCAAGACAGGAAGAGAAACACATAATTAATATCGATAAATTTGAATGACACATTGAAGATATATATAGTTACCTAGGTAACTGAACAAAAATATCTTCAATGTGTTATTTTTAGTTATGCAAATAACTTCAACTTTATGAGTACAACAACAACAACAACAACAACAATAATTTATTGTACCCAAAGATTTCTTTCTTACAAATATTTCATGCTTGAGTATTGCAAATATATAAGGGTATTGGCTTTCAGAAATAACTAAGAAGCTAAAATTGCTTGAAAGACAGGTTACTATAACTAAATTTTCTAAAATTGGTCGGATTACAATTATATAGCATCTAAATATAGAAAAAAGGAAATTCAATCGCACATACACTCATACAACCTTTACTGAAAACGATCGAAAAATATGTTGCATGGCCTGACATAAAATAGCCGACACGTTTATTCTCGCCAGACACTTTCAGCTTGAGTAATTTTTTTCCTTTGTCAGAGAAAAAGTCAACCCGGTCTAGACACTGTTATGTTGAGTCATATCCACATGGATGGGCTTAAATTTTCGAAGAAGCTTTTTTTTTTTGAATGGCAATTCGCGTTGAAAATACATATACGCTGGGCCAATTTTTGGATTCCATTTTGCGTCTCAAAATACCGTATTTAGCTTCGTGAACCCAGTGACCATGAACCTTTCTATATAAACATAACAATACAAAATTACAAAAGGATAACACTTGGAAGTACTATCTTTGGTTTAATAGATAGTTTACAGGTCTATTTTCAAAATAGCCCCTTGGGCCTATACTAGGAAGTGCTATACAAGGTTATTCTTAATTTTTATAGGGTCTAAATTTAGGGGGTATATATTTTGAGAGGATTATGGTATTTTTATGATGCCTTTATACGTAGGATTCATAATAGTAATAGAACGAAAGTAGAAAGCTAGCACATGCTTGTACATTCAGCAAGTTTTCCAAGAATTCAAGAGCGTTTTAGTGTGAAAAGAAAGAGTGGAGTGGAGTGGAGTGGAGTGGAGTGGAGTGGAGTGGAGTGGAGTGGAGTGGAGTGGAGTGGAGTGGAGTGGAGTGGAGTGGAGTGGAGTGGAGTGGAGTGGAGTGGAGTGGAGTGGAGTGGAGTGGAGTGGAGTGGAGTGGAGTGGAGTGGAGTGGAGTGGAGTGGAGTGGAGTGGAGTGGAGTGGAGTGGAGTGGAGTGGAGTGGAGTGGAGTGGAGTGGAGTGGAGTGGAGTGGAGTGGAGTGGAGTGGAGTGGAGTGGAGTGGAGTGGAGTGGAGTGGAGTGGAGTGGAGTGGAGTGGAGTGGAGTGGAGTGGAGTGGAGTGGAGTGGAGTGGAGTGGAGTGGAGTGGAGTGGAGTGGAGTGGAGTGGAGTGGAGTGGAGTGGAGTGGAGTGGAGTGGAGTGGAGTGGAGTGGAGTGGAGTGGAGTGGAGTGGAGTGGAGTGGAGTGGAGTGGAGTGGAGTGGAGTGGAGTGGAGTGGAGTGGAGTGGAGTGGAGTGGAGTGGAGTGGAGTGGAGTGGAGTGGAGTGGAGTGGAGTGGAGTGGAGTGGAGTGGAGTGGAGTGGAGTGGAGTGGAGTGGAGTGGAGTGGAGTGGAGTGGAGTGGAGTGGAGTGGAGTGGAGTGGAGTGGAGTGGAGTGGAGTGGAGTGGAGTGGAGTGGAGTGGAGTGGAGTGGAGTGGAGTGGAGTGGAGTGGAGTGGAGTGGAGTGGAGTGGAGTGGAGTGGAGTGGAGTGGAGTGGGATAGAGTAGAGAAGAGTAGGGTAGAGTAGAGAAGAGTAGAGAAGAGTAGGGTAGAGTAGAGAAGAGTAGAGTAGAGTAGAGTAGAGTAGAGTAGAGTAGAGTAGAGTAGAGTAGAGTAGAGTAGAGTAGAGTAGAGTAGAGTAGAGTAGAGTAGAGTAGAGTAGAGTAGAGTAGAGTAGAGTAGAGTAGAGTAGAGTAGAGTAGAGTAGAGTAGAGTAGAGTAGAGTAGAGTAGAGTAGAGTAGAGTAGAGTAGAGTAGAGTAGAGTAGAGTAGAGTAGAGTAGAATAGAATAGAATAGAGTAGAGTAGAATAGAGTAGAGTAGAGTAGAATAGAGAGAGTAGAGTAGAGTAGAGTAGAATAGAGTAGAGTAGAGTAGAATAGAGTAGAGTAGAGTAGAGTAGAGTAGAATAGAGTAGAGTAGAATAATAGTAGATCAGAGTAGAGTAGACTAGAAGAGAATAGAGCAGAGTAGAGTAGAATATAGAGTAGAGTAGAATATAGAGTAGAGTAGAGTAGAGTAGAGTAGAGTAGAGTAGAGTAGAGTAGAATAGAGTAGAGTAGAGTAGAATAATAGTAGATCAGAGTAGAGTAGAGTAGAGTAGAAGAGAATAGAGCAGAGTAGAGTAGAATATAGAGTAGAGTAGAGTAGAGTAGAGTAGAGTAGAGTAGAGTAGAGTAGAGTAGAGTAGAGTAGAGTAGAGTAGAATAGAATAGAGTAGAGTAGAATAGAGTTAGGTTAGAATGTACTTTATTGGCATGACCTTGCTGATTACAGGTATTGCTAAAGCATGTAACAGTAACTTAATATAAAATTATTTTAAAATGGCTTTTACAAATCAATAAGATATGGGTATATATATATATTCATATAATTTACAAATCAAGGTATTATTGAAGTTAATTATGGTATATTGAATAATTTGATAATTTTGATTATTAACATTTCGATTGTCTTAGTTCCATACATTTTAAGATATATTTGGTAAAATAGTATATAACGTTGTTGTTCTTCGACGTCATTAGCGAGCAAATATATTCTTTTTCTTGATTTATTTTGTTAGTTGTGGAAATTTCATTTCTAATTAAATTAGAGAAAACATTTCTTAGGTTATTATAAAGGTGACAGTTTAAAATCATGTGTAACTCATTTTCTATTTCGTTTTTATTACATAGTGTGCAGAGACGTTGATCTGTGGGAATATGTAGTTTATGATAACGCCCTGCTTCTATAGCGAGTTTGTGGTTACTTATTCTTAATTTAGTGAACTGCCTTCTTTGATCAAAATCACGAATCACATCTAGGTATTTTTCAATTTCATAGTCTTTCTTAAATGAATTGTAGAAAGAAAGTTTTATCGAATTATTGAGAAGAGTTTCCCAAAATATAACATAATTCTGCTTCATCTTATTGTAGTATTCTGATAAAGTTGGTTTTGGAGTTGGTCTCTTAAAAATGTTTGCGTCTTTTATGTTATAAAAGTTCAGTGTAAGTAGTAAATTTGAGTGATAGCAAGTTTTTTGTTGAGTAT
>OZ025218.1:690559-813490 GCA_964019055.1 Anthopleura xanthogrammica
ACCATAAAAACAAACATATTCCTTTGGAATCAACTCTGAATATTATGACAATGATATATATGATTTCTCGTTTTCAAAAGACTCGCTCAACAACATATGCCTTTGGAATCAACTCTGTATATTATGACAATGATATATATGATTTCTCGTTTTCAAAAGACTCGCCCAACAACATATGCCTTTGGAATCAACTCTGTATATTATGACATTGATATGATTTCTCGTTTTCAAAAGACTCGCCCAAAAACATATTCCTTTGGAATCAACTCTGAATATTATGACATTGATATGATTTCTCGTTTTCAAAAGACTCGCCCAAAAACATATTCCTTTGGAATCAACTCTGAATATATATTATGACAATGATATATATGATTTCTCGTTTTCAAAAGACTCGCCCACAAACATATTTCTTCACTATATCATTTGTTTTTGTTGTACCAAGACCTTAGGCTACATTCATTATGTATGCTGCAGGGGGTGCAGAGGATTTTTAGGGGGGATCATAAAATTTACTGGCATGAAAAGGGGGGATTACAAAAATTTTTTATGTTAGTTAAGGGGGGATGCTAATTTTTTTCAATTTTTTTGTATGCAAATCATTATTTCACCTACAGTACTTCACAAATAAACAATATTTAGCTTGAATGTTATCAACCAACAGTTTTTCATTATGCCATAAAACAATAACGAGCTGGTCCAGTCCCAAGTGAACAAATAAAAAAACAGGCAGCTTAATTAAGTAAAGGCAAGTCTTTAAGCTTCATGTCAATTCACACATTTGCAGTGAATATCATCATGAATAACATCATATTCCCAGTAAAATAGACCTTTGTGTTTTGAATAAATACAGAAAACAATTAACATTTGGATTCTCAGTACTGTCATTGTCACCATCAGTCACTATCTGCATTATGGTAATCATCACTGTCATTGTCATCATTGTTATCATCACTGTTGAGATCATCTTCCTCACCTTCCTCATCATTATCTTCCTCATCTTCATCAACAACAGTGTTGCCAGTTTGCTTGTTGCAAGTGTAGTAATAGCACACTCAACATGGCCACGAGCTGATGAAGTACTTAAGGCACAACCAGGGCCATAGCTACAATGAGGCGCAAGCTAGATATTATTAATTTTTTTTTAGTTTTCTTTAATTCTTTAATAAGAATGTGTATACAAACAAATTCTCTACTTTTTCTTTGCCAGAAAATGCAAAATTGTCATAACTTAAAAAAAAACACTAAAAAAAAAATGGAACTGAAATGTCTTTTTTTGGAGAAGAGAACAGCAGGGAGGATCTATAATTTTTCTTTTAGCCCAGAGGGGGAGTGCAATTTTTCTTGTGTAAACATTGGGGGATATGAAGAAATAAACAGTTAAAAAAAGTTCCTCTGCCCCCCTGTAGTATACATAATGAATGTAGAGACTCTCGATACCATTATACCAATCATGTACTACTCACTTATGGTTCAAGAGATCTATAGACCCCTTTCATTTTAATGTCATAGCAGCTCAATTTGGAGGACAAAACTGTATACTGTTATTATGTATCATTATTTATAACAAAACCATTTTGTATTCCAAAGAAAGCTCAATCATTTGGCTTCCTATTCTGATATCATTTCATTTCTCAATTTAATTTCTTTCAATAGATGCTTAATATCTTTTAATTTTCATAATTTTTTTAGAAATAGCTTTGAAAATGATATAAACCAGCAATTCCATCATGGAGGCAGTGAACCATTTCCCTGCCATATCCACAGGAGTCCAGCATGCATTTATTTACTGAAACTTTCCAGGTTGGTGCTATGATCAAAATTTGCAGGGACGGGGCAGCTAATTGTTTTTGAAAAACTTTACTTTTGTCACACCTGATTGCGAAAAGCTAAAGTGTTGCTTATGCATTAATGTCACTAGGGATTTCACACAAAAAAGTTACACAGATAAAACTTTCAACTAGGTCCTTTTACATTGAATTACAATTTAAAAGTTGATTTTAGAATTACATTTTAGAAATTGATGACCCTGTTTAATGGCTATTACACACCTGTCTTCTTTCAAAACTATAATTTACATCTTTGTATCTCTCTAACCATACATAACATTCTTTATGGACACTAACCCTGCTAGCATAACTTCCTCTGTTGGGTTAAAGAAGATGAAGATGGGCTCTGAGCAGGGTAACAAATACCATATTTGAGAAACAATAATACATGTTTTTTTCTTCCCAACATCATGTACTTCAAGAAGTATGTCATGCCATTTTGCCAATAATTTGTTTAAATGAAATGACAATGTTTAGCTGAACCTTAGTGGTTCTCAAAGACATCATATATCTACATCTACATTTATACATCTAGAGTTAGGATAATAATTATAAAAAAAATTATATTTTTCATCATCACATTTGTATTACAATTAAAGGAACCAAGCTATTAAGACCAAATAAGTTTACAAAGTAGAATTCAATAAAGAAGTAAACATAACTCCATAAATGCACATTTTCTCTACGAGTTCACATATGAATTGGCCATCGACTTTCGGGGTTAAAAATCGATCTTCCTGATACTTAGTGTGTGAGTTCTGTCATTCTGTTCATGTCAACCATGTGTTTCGAATTAGAAAAAAAAATTCTACGAGTTATGGCACTTTTTCGATTTGGGTCGATTTGTTGCTGGCAGGGCGGTTTTCTTGTGTTGGAACCGTGCAGAAAACCGATGACTTTTATTATTAATAATTTCTGCGAATCAAAACCAAAACGTTGCAAAAATATAGAAAAACATTTCATCTTTAAAATATGAAAAGGATTTTGTCTGAACTTTATTTGATCTCTTAAAATCGGTCGAGAAAAATTAGAATCTTTTCACTTCTCGACAGAGTTAGTGAGACCCGACAAATGTAAAAGTTAATTTCTCAAAAGTGGCAACTGACTGAGAGTTGAAACTTATATGCTGAGAAAGGACCGGTAAAGATTAAAGTATTAAAATCTGGAAAAAAAATTCTGTAATGTACCTATATATAGCTAAATCCGAGCGCACAAACGGCAGTGAAAGTTTTGAGATCGAGGAAATCTTGAAGAAACTCCTTCTAAATAGTCAATTCTTGCTTGTAAACATTCATGAGTTATTTTCCAGTGTCGGTTTGCTGCCATTTCACAGTTATTTGTTGTAGCAACATTTTTAAACGAAGCTTTATACTCCATCAATAAACGATACCTCAGTAAAACAGTACTAGACAGAACGACTAGACACGAAGACAGGACAAAAGTAAAACCTTACACTTTAATGACATGTTGTATATTTCACTATTTTACTGAGGGGTCCTAGGTCCTGAGGTATCGTTTGAAAACAATATATAGAACGCAGTAATTCAAGATCAACAGTTCTTAAATATATATAATTTAGAGAGATGCATTTCAGGTATAGTAGTAATAAGTATCGGAGTATTTTTTTCCCTTCCCAGCTGGCTGGTCAGACATATAGTCGAGTATTTTTGATTTGTTTACTCGTCGCGATTGCATGAGATACAAGCTAGTACGGACTAGTGAGTTTGAGTTCTGCACCTTTGGCGTCTTGTCGCCTTCTCTGAGTTCAAAGAATACTCCGTTTTTAATTCAAATGCCATAGTATCAAGAACTTGCATTGTGATCTACAGTATTAATTCTTTGAGCAGCATGGAAGACTGCAGTTCAAACCTACTGACTGTTCAGCCTGTATAGCTTATAGGACGATCGAACGCATCCTAGTTAGCTTAAGTAAACCAATTTCTTTAGCGTAAAAGCTGACATTTTCGTCCATTCTATTAGCATCTTAGATAGGTAAGTTTAAGTTTATCTAAACATAGATACTTTTGAGTGGTTGAAAGAGCCGATTCTCTAGTTTCCATCTTCTAGATCTAACGGCATCTTGACACAACTACGAATCATCTTTAAAATATACTTCTTCAAACATCTAGCTACCTTCAGAGTAAGAGATTTTACCCATCATCGGCATATATTTTACTTGCCTCCTACCAGTAGATAATGATATGCACGGGTGGTAAATGGTTCTTACGAGTGGTACGAGTCGTACGAGTGGTACGAGTTTTTAGGGCCCCTGTGAGCATGCTAAAACACTAAGTCCATAATTTATGCAGGCTATACCACAGGGTTCCCAGATACTATGTTCACCACCTCAGTACCAGTGGATAATGATATGCACGGGTCGTAAATGGTTCTTACGAGTCGTACGAGTGGTACGAGTGGTACAAGTTTTAGCCCCCCTCTGAGCTTGCCTATTTTTTAACTTTGAAAATAACTAAGTCTCTTAATTATTCATTTATTCATCATATGACATAATAAATTAATATGCTCGTTTTATGCATACTAATTATATTCACGACCTGTACGAGTCGTGAAGCAAATTCACCACTCGTATCAGGTCGTGTGTATTGGACAACCCTCTCAAATCGATGATAAAAACAAAGGAATTTCCTATAAACAAATTCTAAATCTTTGAATACTTAGATAAGGCTCTGTAATCTTGGACTCTTTGAGTTTTATCAGTCGAAATGGCGACCCGAATTCTTGGAAGGCTGGATTTCTTGGCCTTCGTGTTGGCTTTGCTATTCTTGGACAACACAGCGATAGTTGCCGCTGGTAAGTTGAAAAGATTAAGCGAGATTAAAATCCAAAGCTTTTACTAAAGTGGGAGAGTGTTTATGCTTTGCAAAGATCTGTTATAGGCTTTGTTATCAGAACATAAAGAGTAAGAAAATAGTTCAATATTTATCGAAGTGCGTCGACTTTAAAGGTTTTGCATCCTTGGAATTCCAATACGCAAATTCATCGTCTACATTCAAAGCAAAGCTGTTTTGTAAATACTGAATGCTATACAGTGAGTAGCGCATTTCAAGCGTGGAATTCAAGACAAAAGTAAAGAAAAGTATTTTGTAATTCAGCATACAAATGTATTGTTTCTTGGTTGTAGACGTTCAGGGAAGGCCTATTACCTTCACTTTTATTCATTTTACTTTTATTTTATTGGGTTTAATGTAGGCTTTTAATGGGTTCTTAGATAGGTGTCCCCAATTAGTTTACTATTATGTAAGCTAGATTTTACTGACACAGAATTAAAGTCTATTATTATTATTGGCTACAATAGGTTTAACATGTTGGTTTAGCTTAGTTTTGGTTTCTAAAAGACTCTCGTTATAATTTACCGCGATGACTTGAGCTGCAATTCACTATGCAAAGTAAAGAAAAGTATTCTGTATTTCTACAAAAAGAGATGTATTGGCTACGATAGGTAAAACATGTTGGTTTAGCCTGGTTTTGGCTTCTAAAAGACTGTAATTCACTATGCAGTATTCAGAATTTTATACAGGGAAGTTTTTTTTTACTTTTTATATTTTTATTTTTCCTTCCTTTCAGTTTCTTCCTTTCTTTCTTTCTTTCTTTCTTTTGTTTTTGCGTTCTGGCAAAGTCTATATCTATTGTTTTGAGGAATATTCGCAGTGCAAGCAAAATTAAACTGAAAGTGCTTTGTTGACATTTCTTCTCCGTTTTCTTGTTTTTCCTGTAAGAAAAAGCTTGCTTAGAGCACGAAATTTCCGTACTCGTTCAACATTAAATAGAAAACAGATTTTTCTACAGTTTTTATAACAGCATGAACTAAGATTTGTGCAGAATAGTTAAGCAAAATTATTATTTTTGTATCTATTGGTTTAAGGGATTTTTGTGTTGAACTCCGTCATGGTCACTGCTCCCGGAAAAATCAAACTTCACCACTTCCTTGGACTGAAATTATGATGTCCTTGTAGTTCTTGTTTAATCCCATAACTTGGTGTTTATTGAAGGAAATATTCAATAATGTATGCTTACAAGGAAGTAATTTCTCCCTTTTTTGCATCAACATGTAAAACTTTGCTTAATTTTACCGTCTTTCTCGTTTGGTTTCTATTGTTAAATATTCGCTGAACGATGTTATATGTATCACTTCTAGATAAGATTTTGGAGTTTAATTTTGTTTAATTGTTTGGTGTAGTCGTTTCTTGTGCTTTATAAATTATTACGATTTTCTTCTTACTCGGTGAACCAAGTATACATTAATTTAATCAAATTTGTACATTTTCTGTTGAGTCGTATTTCTCTTATGTCCTGTTACGGCGCTGTAACGGTGCTGTTTCTTTCCTATACGTTCAAATTTGTGATGCTGACTCGAACCTAAACCACAGACGCTATACTTTTAGTTTCTTGGTGTTTCGTTTCTTTCTTTGTCAGGAGAGTTTCCCTCTGGGTTCTCCAGTTTTCCTCTCTCCGTAAAAATCAACTTGTGAGTTGAAATTTGATCACATAGAATATTGAATGTAGTGGTCGTGTGTGTGAGTGGCAGTTGGTCAAATTGGAAACCAGTGCTGAATTTCTTCACGCACTTTAAGAAATGAGTTTTATATATTTATTTTCAAATGTGACTACAAGGTCTCATAGTAGCGTTGTTGGGCTTCCACCGTTCAAGATGTCGTTAAAGGAGACCTGTTTCATCACGCTCACTATTTATTATTCTTTGAACACCCACCACTTTTCGCTGAACAGTTATATCAAAGTCAATAAATTCGCCAGGACTTGTTTCGGGCAGGATTAGACACGACGCGCATTATTTATTCTATAGTAATTACACTTTCACCTTATTTGTTAGCTTATTTTTTATTTGTCCCTTTAAGATTAGAGCATATTTGTGGTTCTTTCAAACCGCATTCTTTCGAATCAGCATTTTTTTGTTTACTTTCATTTTCGACTGTCGGCGGGCGACCCATTCACCCCTTCGTTTACATTTTTGCGAACTTTAATAAAACATTCTTCGAATTCTTGTCTCTAGAAACGACCTCCCGGCCACTTCCCCCGCTCCCCTCCCCCTTTGAAATATGTCTGGGATGTTTACTGTTAAACCAGAACGCGATTGCGCCAAAATTGTTTTTCGTTAATAGTTTCAAACTTTATATTTTAGTTCTATTTCTACCTTCCCTCATTGCTTGCTTGCTTCCATCCTTCCTTCGTTTCTTCTTTTCTTCGTTTCTTCGTTTCTTCGTTTCTTCGTTTCTTCGTTTCTTCGTTTCTTCGTTTCTTCGTTTCTTCGTTTCTTCGTTTCTTCGTTTCTTCGTTTCTTCGTTTCTTCGTTTCTTCGTTTCTTCGTTTCTTCGTTTCTTCGTTTCTTCGTTTCTTCGTTTCTTCGTTTCTTCGTTTCTTCGTTTCTTCGTTTCTTCGTTTCTTCGTTTCTTCGTTTCTTCGTTTCTTCGTTTCTTCGTTTCTTCGTTTCTTCGTTTCTTCGTTTCTTCGTTTCTTCGTTTCTTCGTTTCTTCGTTTCTTCGTTTCTTCGTTTCTTCGTTTCTTCGTTTCTTCGTTTCTTCGTTTCTTCGTTTCTTCGTTTCTTCGTTTCCTCGTTTCTTCGTTTCCTCGTTTCCTCGTTTCCTCGTTTCTTCGTTTCCTCGTTTCCTCGTTTCCTCGTTTCTTCGTTTCTTCCTTTCTTCCTTTCTTCCTTTCTTCCTTTCTTCCTTTCTTCCTTTCTTCCTTTCTTCCTTTCTTCCTTCCTTGCTTCTTCCTTCCATCCTTCTTTCCTTCTTCCTTTCAACCTTCCTTCCTTCCTTTCTTCCTTCCATCCTTCCTTGCTTCTTCCTTCCATCCTTCTTTCCTTCTTCCTTTCATCCTTCCTTCCTTTCTTTCTTCCTTCCATCCTTCCTTGCTTCTTCCTTCCATCCTTCTTCCTTCCTTTCTTTCTTCCTTCCATCCTTCCTTGCTTCTTCCTTCCATCCTTTCCTTCTTTCTTTCATCCTTCCTTCCTTCCCTCTTATTCCTTTCAGTTTCGATTCATTATTTTCTCTCCTTTAATCAGTTTTCTTCTTTTCTGTCCTTCATTATTTCGTCATTCACTCGATCGTCTTTGTTCTTTCCATATTCTTCACATGCAAAGCACGTTTTTCTACTACAGTGCGCACGCCACGACACATTTATTTACCACCCAATATTTTCTAATTCCAGATTGCAGTAATACACCCGTTGGTCTAGAAAACATGTACATCATGCCTAACACTAGCTTCACGGCATCGTCATTCTTCAATAACAAATACGCGCCATCCAATGCTAGACTCAACGGTTACAATGGATGGGGTCCAGGACGAACACAATATACGAATGCATATCTCCAGGTTGACCTTGGCTATCCTTACGTCATCTGTGCCATAGCGACGCAAGGTAGTAGTGTCTACAACGAGTGGGTAAAGGAGTACAGAATCATGGCGTCAGTTCATGGGACGAAATGGATTGACTACAAAGAGAATGATCAAGTTAAGGCAAGTGCAAAAGAAGAGATGTTTTCATGACCCCTGGCTTGCATTTAAAATGAATAAAATAACTAAACTTTGTTTACAGAGGAATACACTTGACAGTAATTCAACTGATAAACTCGTGGACCCATTCTAACGTCTCTAGTTGATAACTGGGACGGGACCGCCATTAACGTGGTCATCCGAACCATGTCAAGGTCTAACTATTTGCAGATGTTATTACAAAGGCAGCACCTTCTCCTCAGTCATTTTAAGACCCTGAGTATTGGTCCGGCCGGGACTCGAACCACGATCTCCCACACAACCGAACGACGATCTTACCATCTTATATGCTATTATTGACAACATGATCTTGTCGAATCTTTGAGCAATTCGATGTAGTTCCATGTCAGCATATGCTAATGGTCATGGAATTCTTGTGCATGGATTTAACGAGAAGAAATTTTGCGCCGAAAACGAGCGCGCTTGCCTTCCCTCCGCCCAACTCTAGTACTTTCATTTTGACAATGCCACGTAGTTAAAAATACGATGCATTTTTCACAGCTTTTTACAGGTAACACGGACCGTAATACCATCGTTAAGAATACACTCAATAAACCTTTGGTAAGATATGTCCGCTTTTTTCCAACGAGCTACCATAACTGGCTGACAATGAGGGTTGGGTTGTTTGGTTATGCCGAAGGTAAGACGCTTTCTTTATTTATATTATATATTAAGGCTTGAATTGGAATTTAGCAAGGTTTTGGGCAGGGAAGAAAATCGGAGAAAAACACTTGAATCAAGAGAGAGACATGACTAACTCTACTCACATGTGATGCTGAGTCCAGGAATCGAACCTGAGGCCCCAGGTGGAGAGGCGAGTGTACTTCTGTTACGCCACTTTTGATTCCCTGCGTCGCTTCTGTCTTGATTCCCTGCGTCGCTTCTGTCAAGGGCTGTTTTTATGAGGGAATGAAAATTTGAATAATTAGAAAAATATAGGAAGATGTCTGGTAATGGTAATAAAATGACGCCAATTTGGAAACAGGCTCTTGTTTAGCCAAATCACGCATTCATCAATGTGTTAAAATGTTTCATATATTTTATTTTAAATCATTTAATTCATCTCATTCATATATTTAATTCTGAAGCTTGTGATAATGTTCCACTTGGAATGGAATCAAAAATCATTCAAGATATAACAGCTTCTTCTGGTCAGAGCACAGCCAAGAATGCCAGACTGCATTACACATCAGGCTCATCGTGGTGTGCCTCTACAAGTGACTCTAATCCATATCTACAGATTGACTTGGGGACATCTCATCTTATTTGTGCTGTGGCTACACAAGGAAACAGCATGGTAGATCAGTGGGTGAAGACGTACCAGATAGATACATCTACTAATGGTACAACATGGACCACTTATCAGGAGAACAATACTGACAGGGTAATGTAGCATTAGTGATAGTATGATAGATCAGTGGGTGAAGACGTATCAGATAGATAGAATATGGACCGCTTGCCATTGAGCTGATAAGAATTCCACATGAGATGAGGGCAGTTGACATAAACTTATTGTTAATTCAATTCACAGGTTTTTCAGGGCAATTTTGACCGTTCTACAGTGGTACGCCACGTTCTGTACCATGGTACTGTTGCAAGATACATACGTTTCATACCCAAGACATACCAGGATAAACGTTGTTTGAGGACAGAGATCTATGGGTATCAAGTAAATCAAAGTAAGTTGAAATAAAATTGGAAACATTATGGCAGATGGTTCATGAATGTTCAGGTATAGATCCAGAAAAAACCCTGTGAAGTCCTAAACATTTTAGTGCTATGCTCTTAGTATGTATGCAAATGAGTCCAAAACGTCTTCGTGCTATGCTCTTAGTCTGTATGCAAATGATTCCAAAACGTCTTCGTGCTATGCTCTTAGTCTGTATGCAAATTAGTCCAAAACGTCTTCGTGCTATGCTCTTAGTATGTATGCAAATGAGTCCAAAACGTCTTCGTGCTATGCTCTTAGTCTGTATGCAAATTATAGTCCAAAACGTACCTCTCGATCGAGTCGGGATCGATTTTTAGATCTATTTTTGAAAGTAAGAATTTTAAATAACAATGATAAGCGATGAGTATTCTATTATCCACTTCCACAGCCTGTTCAAGTCTCAGCCTAGGAATACCAAGTTCCCATTTGGTGCCCAACCGTAGGTTTACAGCAACATCATATTACAATAAAATTCACCAGCCCCACATGGCCAGGCTTGGGTCCAACACCACCTGGGGGCCAAGACTACAAAACAGTTATGACTACCTCCAGATTGATCTTGGCGCTGTGTCGTACATATGTTCTATAGCAACCCAAGGCAATGGTGTCAGTAATCTATACGAGTGGGTCACAGAGTATAGAATCCTTCATTCTACCAGCAACAATCAGTGGATAACATATAGAGAGAATGGAACAGACAAGGTACATAAAACGCCTTCATTTAAAACTTGTTGTCAATAGACAATGACA
Source organism: Anthopleura xanthogrammica (assembly GCA_964019055.1). Taxonomy (NCBI): domain Eukaryota; kingdom Metazoa; phylum Cnidaria; class Anthozoa; order Actiniaria; family Actiniidae; genus Anthopleura; species Anthopleura xanthogrammica. The sequence goes on from OZ025218.1 coordinate 701,383, forward strand.
TTTGTTTCCGTGTTAGAGCGCTTTTCAGACGTTTTGCGGTAATACATGTTTTTGTTTCGTTTGATGTTGGTGCCAATGTTTGTAAAATTCTCTTTTTCAGGATTTCTCAGGAAATACAGATCAAACAACAATAGTTACCAATTCAATAAAGAATCTATTCAAAGCCAAGTTTATTCGTATTCTACCGACAAAACTCAATAGATGGAAGAGTATAAGAGTTGATTTTAGAGGTCTTCCAGCAGGTATAAAACATATTTTTTCTATAATTTCAACATCTACATACTGTATTTGATATTCTCCTTGCCTTGCCTTGCCTTGCCTTGCCTTGCCTTGCCTTGCCTTGCCTTGCCTTGCCTTGCCTTGCCTTGCCTTGCCTTGCCTTGCCTTGCCTTGCCTTGCCTTGCCTTGCCTTGCCTTGCCTTGCCTTGCCTTGCCTTGCCTTGCCTTGCCTTGCCTTGCCTTGCCTTGCCTTGCCTTGCCTTGCCTTGCCTTGCCTTGCCTTGCCTTGCCTTGCCTTGCCTTGCCTTGCCTTGCCTTGCCTTGCCTTGCCTTGCCTTGCCTTGCCTTGCCTTGCCTTGCCTTGCCTTGCCTTGCCTTGCCTTGCCTTGCCTTGCCTTGCCTTGCCTTGCCTTGCCTTGCCTTGCCTTGCCTTGCCTTGCCTTGCCTTGCCTTGCCTTGCCTTGCCTTGCCTTGCCTTGCCTTGCCTTGCCTTGCCTTGCCTTGCCTTGCCTTGCCTTGCCTTGCCTTGCCTTGCCTTGCCTTGCCTTGCCTTGCCTTGCCTTGCCTTGCCTTGCCTTGCCTTGCCTTGCCTTGCCTTGCCTTGCCTTGCCTTGCCTTGCCTTGCCTTGCCTTGCCTTGCCTTGCCTTGCCTTGCCTTGCCTTGCCTTGCCTTGCCAGTTTCCTCATTTTGCAAAATCATCATTTCACGCCATATGCCTTATCTAACGCCTACTTTTCTATGTTAACATCAATCTTAGCATGTCTCTCATCATTGGGTCTCGAGAATTCCCAGATACCAGACTCCCAGATCACCTCAACCACCTCATTGGATAATTCCCATACTCCACCACATTCTCGCCTGTACGGTAGCTCCTCATGGTGCAGCTCCTCCTCACCCAGTAACAACTACATCCAGGTTGATCTTGGAGAGACAAAAACGGTGACAGGTATCGCGACACAAGGGGATAAAGATTTGAACAAGTGGGTAACGTCATACAAAGTCAGCTACAGCTTTGATAAAAAAACTTGGAACGAATTCAAAGAAGGGCCACTTGCCAAGGTAATATCTACAATATATAATAAATCAACACGGACGACTATGGGACTCAGAAACAATCTGAGCCCACATGAGATTCGAACCCATGATTTTCTATATATTATCATTTATCATATCATTGCAATATCTACAATGTTTTCTAAATCCTGGTCAAAGCAACTTTTTTATCTCTGTGTCAAATTGACCTAATTTTCCCTAGCAACAAAACCATAATCTTAACGACATATTCAAGAGCAAATACTGAATGAGTGAATGGGTATAATCAAGGGTTTTGTAGCAATAGTGCACTTGCCTCTCATCTCTGGGGTCTCTGGTTCGATTCCTGGACTCGTCATCACATGTGAGTAGAGTTTTAGGTTTTTCTCTTTTTGATGCGAGGGATTTTCATCGCGGGTTCTCCAGTTTTCCTTCCTCCACAAAACTCAGTATATGTAATTCCAATTCGAACCCAAATGCATCAGTAACTGTAATTTCAGGTCGAGTTTTGTTTCTTTTTTTAGGTATTCAATGGTAACAAAAATAGTACTCCCGTCATAGTAAACTGGTTAAGCCACCCAATAGCAGCTCGTTACGTCAGAATATGGCCTCAGACCAATAGTGGTGGAACCTGTCTACGATTCGACCTTTACGGATGTACATACTGTGAGTTGAAAACTAATTCAGTGTTTAAATCTACTTAATAATTCATAGCATAGATCTTAAGATATAGATTTGTTCAAATTTTATGGATACGTACCCTCAACTGACAACCTCTGGGCTGATCTAAGTCAGGGTATGGCTAACTCACAGATCAAACCCTGAAACAACCTCTGGGCTGATCTAAGTCAGGGCATGGCTAACTCACAGATCGAACCCTGAAACAACCTCTGGGCTGATCTATGTCAGGGCATGGCTAACTCACAGATCGAACCCTGAAACAACCTCTGGGTTGATCTAAGTCAGGGCATGGCTAACTCACAGATCGAACCCTGAAACAACCTCTGGGCTGATCTAAGTCAGGGCATGGCTAACTCACAGATCGAACCCTGAAACAACCTCTGGGCTGATCTAAGTCAGGGCATGGCTAACTCACAGATCGAACCCTGAAACAACCTCTGGGCTGATCTAAGTCAGGGCATGGCTAACTCAATCACAGATCGAATTGGAATTTAGCGTGTTTTTGCTAGTTAAATAAAGCTTGCAAAAGATTCTGGTAGAGGTAGTATATGATGGTAAATATAAAGCAGACAGCTGGGTTTCAATCAACTGATAAAAGTCTTTGAATCTCATTATCTGCTCTAAATGGTGTTCAAACACTGACCACCATGTGCTGTCAACCAGAAAGAATTCTAGTGGAGAATTGCGATTCAGCCGATGAACATTCTGCGCAAGACAGGAAATGACGTCAAGTGAAACCAAGCAATCCAATACCTTTAGTGGCAAGTATATTATATATGTTATATACCATTTTTTTAAATTATTTTTAGATATTCCTGAAAGTCGCAGCAATCAAGTCACCGCTGATGAAAGATCAGCCTTACTGCAATGGACCAACATCCAAACTCTCGAAGGAACAGCAGAAAACTTTATGATATTAGTGAGCGATAGAACTGGTTTGAGACAGAATCTTACTGCACCAAAACTAACTACCTCAAAACAGATTACAAATTTAAGGCCTTTTACAAAATATGAAGTTAAGTTAATTGCTGTAAAGACGCGAGGACAACCTTTGTGGCAAAGTACTTCAAAATTCCAAACACTCGTTGCAGGTTAGCTTTACATTGTTTTAAATAATCCTCTTGCATGTGACGTTAAAGCAGCTCCAGGGAGGACAAGACCAAAATGAATTTCAATCTCCTGAGAATTGGAACCTATAGTTTTGTCGTCCTAATTGAGCCGCATTCCGACGTGCTGCAAGGGGTCCATATAAAGTCAAGTCGTCAAGTCGGGGGGGGGGGGGGGGGGTGGGGCACGCCCATATACATATGGATATGGTATACGTATAGATTTGGGGGTTTCAGTCTTAGACGTACAGGTATATGATTTCCATTATATTGCTCTTGAATAGGGTTATCAGCTAGTCTTGGATATGTTAGTAGTATATTTAGTGTTTCCAAGTCTTAGATAAGGCCTTCAATTTTAAATTTTGGTCAAAACTGGTATTTTTCGCCGCCAAAACATCTTTATCACGTAACTTCCAACTGTTCCGGTGTATTCAGGTCATAGAATTCGAATTTCTCTTGGGTCTTAGATAGGGTTATAAGTTACAGTGTTGTGTCTTGAACAGGGTATGTTTTTCCAGATATTTTTGTCTTTGATAGGGTCAGGGTGTTCGGATCCCAGTGTGTCATCCCTATCACTGAATCACCCCTAGTACCCCCCCCCCCCCCCCCCACCCCACCCCCGAAGGAACGGACTGATCTCATATGATCTTTTTTTTCAGAACCGGAGGGAATTCCTACCATAGAAAGGTTGACGGCCGCGTCATCACAAAGCATCAACGTAACAATTAAGGTGATGTTCAAATTATTGATTGCAATTTAAAACAAATAATGTTACTGGATAAATAACATGTTGAAATTCAAAGTCAAAGCACAGGGAGCCCAATTTAGATAAAAGTAAAAGGTGAAAATAAAATTGGAAAAAAATCGCGTTTAATTAATTTTTTAAATTCCAGGTCAAGATAATGTCCTCTATAATACGAACGAGCAAAAAAATCAGTAAAAAATGCACCAGAACATTTTTTTTCGCGCGCGCCTTTGTTTTCCAATGTAATTTCCCTATAGTATCCTACGTATTGACATAAATCCACACGCTCGTTCGTATTATAGAGGACATTATCTTGACCTGGAATTTAAAAAATTAATTAAACGCGATTTTTTTCCAATTTTATTTTCACCTTTTACTTTTATCTAAATTGGGCTCCCTGTGGTCAAAGTAATCAAAAGTATTCTGTATTTCTATAAAAAGAGATGTATTGGCTACGATAGGTAAAACATGTTGGTTTAGCCTGGTTTCGGCTTCTAAAAGACTATCAGTCGACTCGCTATGATAAAGATGTTATTACAAAACAGCAAGCATTTGGCTTTATGCGAAAGCAAAGACTTCAATAAATTTTATTTGTTCAAAAAATTGCCTTAGATTTTACAGAAAAATAAATAAGAAATATCCATTTCTCAGACCAAAATAAAAAGCAAATTTCGTAATACTTTCCTGATTTCTAGAAGTTTCGAAGCTTCGTTTGCATATTCCCCATTTCAGACCACATGACATTCCCTTGAGAAATGTTCTCTTATTGAAATATTTACGTATGAAAGAATCAACTCCCAAGAGTGGCATCGCGTGGTCTGAAATGGGAACAACAAACAGCCAAGTTAAATATGTCAATTCTTTTTCTTAGTTTACGGAACCAGATAAGTTAAACGGACCACTGCATGGATACCGGATCTATTATACACCAGAAGGAGGAGACAAGGAGCAGAGCGATGTGGGTATCGTTACCACGGCAACACTGACGAATCTTAAAAAGTTCACGGTCTACACTATATCTGTGTCTGTGAGGAACTCGAAGTATGTTGGTCCTGTTAGTGGCACAAAACAGGAAAAAACACTTGAAGATGGTAAGAATAATTAGCAATAAAAACTTATCTTGAAATAACAGATATTAGAGTTAAACTCCATTGCCTTCAAACAATTTCTTTATAAGTCGTGGTATTTAGGTCAGTTTCTATAGCGCTTTTAAGTGTGACGTCATCGAATGTAAAAACGACTTCCGGGTCCAAAACGAAAAGCAGTTCTATAAAGATTTATCTTACTTGTTTTTTATGACAGGATTTTTTGTCTAAAGTTCTAATTGTTTCAAGTGGAGGTTAAATCATGGAGCACGTTTTTTCCCTTTTTTTTCGCGGTATTTTTGAGCAGTTGGACCCGGAAATACGTCACAAATCTCTCTCTCTCTCAGCTCTATAGATTAACTGTATTGTTGACCCAAATGCCTTTTAATAATATAGATATATTTATCATTATTGACTCATATTGGCCGCATTCTTTTTTTAAGTTCCTGAAATTGGACCTCAAATCAAACAAGCAAAGGAAGTGAATGCTACAACATACCTGGTTGCCTGGCAACCGTTGACACTACAACAAAGTAACGGCATCATTGCTAAATATGAGATTATCGGGTATCTCGAGACAACCATACAATCAAAGACATTGAGCCAAAAATTCCTAACAGCGTCGACAAAGGGATCCCAGTTATATATACGTAACCTCAGACCCAATCAAAAATACACTGTGCTTGTTAGGGGATATACCGGTGCTGGGCCAGGACCGAACAGTACTGTTAGCTTCTTGACAAGTGAGTGTAATAATGATTTTTGAATACCTAACTGAAACCTCTCTACCACGGCCAAAAAAGGTTTCATTTTACTTGGTGATTTCACCTCACCAATATCAGTCACCGATCGCAATTCGCTTTACGTCATATGTGACTTTAATTACGTCACGTCACGTCACCCCAACTAACACAGCTGATCTATAAGCCAATTCACAGTTTAAGAATCTTTATCAGTGCGCATGCGATTTTATCCCGAATTTCTCACCTTCTTTTGTTTAAACCTTCTTTTGTTTTTAATTAAACAAAAGAAGATGAGAAATTCGGGATAAAATCGCATGCGCACTGATAACGATTCTTAAACTGTGAACTGGCTTATTCCAATAACTTTTTTTTCTTCGTGTAAGGTACGAGTAAGATAAAATCATCCACGTCGTCTATATGCACCACCCAAGGTAACGCCATAACACTGGGGTGCCTCGCAAGTAACGAACAGGCTGGTTCCGTAAGATATACTTGGACAAAAGACGGTGAAGAAGTTGATGATGATTCTACTGTCAAGATAGAAGAAAATAAACTAATCGTGGAGTCTGTTAGCAAAGATCACTTTGGTACTTATGAGTGCAATGCTACCAATATCGAGGGGACGGTTATTTTCACAACCAGTAAATATGAGGTGCAGAAATGTTCTGGCGAGAGTAATGTAAACCAGAAAGACATAAAACAAACAAACGGTAATCTGATGTAGTCCATGATACTCGTTGTATTTAACAGTAGAAAAACAAACGCTAGGAATTTTGCTGGACTTTTCGATCATCCTGACATCCAGTAGCTTTTTCCTAACGTTTTTTTCTCTAGTTAAATGTTTAACTAAATCTTTACTGATACTCAATTGTACATTGACCTATTGAGTCAACCTATTGGGTCAACCTATTGGGTCAACCTATTGGGTCAACCTATTGGGTCAATGGGCTTGGGTGTAATGTTTTCCCATTTCAGACCACGTGTCATTCTCTTGAGAATAAGATTCTTTGTTTGAGTTATATCCATATTCATGTGTCTTCTCATGTAAAACCGTTAAACAAAGAAATGATACTCTAGGGAATGAGACGTGGTGTTAGATGGGAAAACATTACTCCCAAGCTAAAGACGTCTATAAACTACTTTCTCGTGATGTCAAAGCGGGTCAATGTGGAGGACAAAACAAAAAAAGTTCAAATCTCCTGAGAATTGGAAACCTATTGTTTTGTCCTCCAAATTGAGCTGCATTCCGACATGCGAATGCAGGAAAAATTGACAATTTCTTTGATCGACAGTGATATTCTACATCATTCCTTTGGTATTGATTATCGTGGTCATGGTGATATGCATTGCATTTCTGGCCTGCCGATTAAGAAGAAGTAGACAAAATGATAAAGGGCCCAGCAGAATGGGAGACGCCATGGATAACCCGGCACTCGAAAGTGATGCCCTACAACAGCCATCCAGCGAGTCCTCCACAGCCCCACAGAGATTGACCCAAGATGATGGCCACAAAACAGAAGATAACACGAAAATAGCCCCAAAGCAAGGCGTTACTGCTGTCTATGAGTCGTTAGACGACGCTTCGAAGGCAGCAGAAGAGGAAGGCAAGAAGCTAACGGGGAATTACATGGAGCTGAAACGTACGGAACAACAAGTGGCGACGTATGAGTCGTTAGACGACGCTGCGAGGGCAGCAGAAAAGGAAGGCAAGAAGTTAACAGGGGATTACATGGAGCTGAAACCTATGGGACAAGCGTCAACATATGAGTCTTTACATCACGGTGATGAAAGCCAGGCTCCAGAACGCTATGAGAATTCACCAGGGTATGGGAATATGGCTATCGATAACAGCGAAGCATAGAGCGCGCAGTTGTCGAACGAAACCTGTTCCAAAGTATCGTGTGGTTTTCCTTGAAAACGAAGTGCAACGGAGCTGCTCATGAGTAGTTAAACTGCTTCAAAATATGCACTTTAAACCCACTTCATAAAAAAGGACACAGACAACGAGCTAGACGTTTTGGTTTTTGGCTTCCGTCAATCAAATTTCCACAACGGCAACGGTCTGAGTTCGGTGTTGGTAATTTTTTTGATCGACGAAAGCCAAAACCCCAGACGTCTGGATGTGTTGATTGCGTCATCATGAAAATGGGTGCACAAGTGATACATTACACGGACTTGATTTTCGTAGTTATCTTGAATGAGATAACTATTCAAATTGCTCCGTTGCAAAAAGGAAAAAGACAGATACTTTGGAACGGGTTACGATTAGAAAACATACGCGATGCTGACTTACAACACGTACACGATACAACACAACACAACAACTGGCTTGCCATTGCAGTGCTACGCTTCTAAGGCACAGTTTAGACGTCGAATTTCACATGTGCCGAATCTAATGCAAATGAATTCAAACAATAGGTTTTGCTCATTTGCATTAGATTCGGCACACGTGAAATTCGACGTCACTACGTCACTGCTTAACCTTGAGTATGATTGCTTTCGATTAGCTGAATTTGTTTTAACTTGCAACTTTGTTGAGCATGCACAACAAGGGAAAAAACCCAGCTCTGGGGAACGAAATTACGCTACGGTACTGCCAAAATACGTAAGTGAGCTTTAAGCTAATTTGCATCAAATTTCAAATTTTTTCTGTCGTTCAATCTGTTATAGTGAGAAAATTATTGCACGAGACGTTGTGAGAACAGCTTGGTATTTTTAATTACAAAAATATCTGTCCAGCGATTTTTGATATTTTACTCACTATCTGGCCTCCGATTGGCTAGAACATCCAACCAATCCTCGATGGCGAGTGAACTTGACATGATAAACGTATTATCTGTAGGTTTTTTTTGCAGGTAAGACATTTAATGTCAAGTTCACTCAAGGTCAGAACAGAGATTGAAATACTTTTTGCTTTGTTTTAGGAAGCAGAATTAAATTTTCATTCTTATATTGTAAAACATTGGTTAAATTGGCTAAATTATCAAGACCTCGGCCGTTTTATCCGCCTGACTAGACCTATGGCTTCGAATTTTGAAAATCATAAAGCCTACGGCTGATAATTTACGATATTATGCTTTATTTCCTCTATATTATGCTTCCAGCATTTGTTTTTTGAATTATAATGCCACGCAAAAATTCCTTTTTGGCTTTTTTATTTCAAATAGACCCCTTGCAGCACGTCGGAATGCAGCTCAATTTGGAGGGAAAAACAATAGGCTTCTAATTCTCAAGAGATCATTTAAAATTCTTTTGTTTTGTCCTCCAAATTGAGCTGCTTTGACGTCACGCGAACTGAGGGGTCTATATCTGAGTGTTTTACGAGAAAATTCTGAATTGAGACAAAAATCACATAAATTAATATTAGAATCATATATTTTTGGCTTATGCATGATATTTTTTTTAAGAATCACAATACTTAAATTGTACAGCTATGCATTTTATATTGTAATTTTGATAATTCTAAGGCTTTTTACAAAACTATTACATATTAATTATTAATGCAATGGTTTTAAGTGGCATACCATAGAATATCCCACGAGACACTTGCATAAATGTAGGCCCCTTTCACGCGACGTCAAAGCAGCTCAATTTGGAGGACAAAACAAAAGAATTTCAATCTCCTGAAAATTGGAAACCTATTGTGTTGTCCTCCAACTTTAGCTGTATTCCGACGTGCTACAAGGGATCTATAAGCCACTTCAAAGTTTAAGAATATATCGTCTCCAGTGCGCATGCGATTTTATCCCGAATTTCTCACCTCCTTTTGTTTAAACCTTCTTTTGTTGTTATTTAAGCAAGAGAAGGTAAGAAATTCGGGATAAAATCACAGATGCACTGACAACGATTCTTAAACTTTGAACTGGATTATAAACAGACAAGAGAAATATTCCATGGTGACACTGCCAAGAGAAAGCATTGTATAACTATTTTATCCCAAACCATTGAAAATACACCTAGGCCGCAATGCCTGATGGGAAGAAACAGTGGAAAACACTCAAATATTGATTTTTGATCATTTCAAAGAAGATAAAATAACAAAGGACACGGCGGCCATTTTGGATTATATAACAAAACAGACTAATGAACAAATGTCTTGTTCAAGTCATCCAAGATGGCGGCTATGAAAACCAGCAACATACAACAACTTTCCTGCGTTCTGATTGGCTGTATTAACAATGGTACGGGATACATAAAAAATCCATAGAAACTTGAGTGTCATTATCTATATTAACGTTGCATATCAAATATATTAGGCACTTTTCTGCCGATTTTAATATTTTTATGTATAATTAGAAAATAACTTTATTGCAAATAAAAGCTTTTTAGATGACTAGGCGTTACTCTCCCTTTATATATAAGGCACTTTCAGGAATTTCAGCAGGATTCCAAAAATCTCATAATTTCCCTAAATCCATTCAAACCATGCATTATAGTCCACAGAAAGTGCCCCCAAAGGAAGGAAGAATAAGAGATTTAATAAATAACCCTTTTAGGGGAGGTAAAGGATCGAAAAACAAGTGGAAACCGCCCAAGGACGTTTTATATATTATGCAAATGAGTTCGAGGAACGCCTGGTCATTTTCATCAATTTTACACCAACGGATTAAGCTCAAAATAGAGCATTTTGAGTTGGTGTAAAATTCATGATTCATGATTTCTAGGCGTTCCTCGCTCTTTATATATAAGTCATTTGAATTGAAGACGGGAACAGAACCGAAAGGGGAACAGAACAGGGAACAGAACAAAGAACCCCAGAACAGGGAACATACTGACAAAGAACAGAGCAGGGAACAGAACAGGGAACAGACTGACAAGGAACAGAGCAGGGAACAGAACAGGGAACAGACTGACAAAAAACAGAATAGGGAACAGAACAGCTCGAATGAGTTCGAGGAACGCCTGGTCAATTTCATCAATTTTACACCAACGGATTAAGCTCAAATTTGAGCATTTTGAGTTGGTGTAAAATCATGATATTGACCAGGCGTTCCTCGCCCTTTATATATAAGTCACTTGAATGAAATTCTGCGGGGTTTATGAAAACACCTCAAAAATGCCCCAAATCCACCCAAACCATGTGCTATAGTCCAGGGGTAGCGCCCCAAAGCGTTAAGAATAAGAAAAGGGATTTTCGGGAGGAACACTTTCAGAGAAACTCAGGAACCAGATAGGAACGGCTTCTATATCATGCAAATGAGTTCGAGGAACGCCTGGTCATTTTCATCGATTTTACACCAACGGATTAAGCTCAAAATTGAGCATTTTGAGTTGGTGTGAAATTCATGATTTTGACTAGGCGTTCCTCGTCCTTTATATATAAGTCACTTGACTTTGAAGAAGGGAACAGAACGAAAATAGGAAAGGAACGGAACGGAAGGAAGGAAGTAAGAACAATTTTAATCTCGTGCCATTGCGGTAACTAATTATAATAATAATAACAATTATAAATTATAATGATAATGATAATTATATTTATGAAATAATTAAATAATGAAAATAATAACAAAAATGTATAATATAATACTTTATTTCTTAGAAACACTTTAAAAAGAGGCTTAATGCTTTTTACAAAGCTGTTACATAATCATAATGAAATGCAAGAAATATAAAGTATACGTACGGGACTGAAACTAGTAAAATAATTAAAAATACCATATAACGACTGCAAGAATGTTTTCATATGAGAAAAATAATAAGATAAAAAATAGGAATTAATTTGACATTTAAAAATGTGAACTGAAAGTTTGTGAATTTTTAGGGTCCAACTACATGTAAAAGCTGTAATCACTAAAGGTGAATTTTGCATAAATTTTATTTCAAAAAATGAACACCAAAATTAGCGGAAGTGGAACATTATGATTTTTGTATGTACAATAATGAGATTCATGTTTCCGACTCCTGTCCTTAGTTACCGTTGCTAAGTCCCACAAGCTCAGCAAATTAGCTAGAATATCTCAGAATTTAAAACTCTGGTCATTGAAAATTTATCATCAGGCAATAGTTCAATCGTTTACCGTCCTGTGAAAATGAAAGAGAATTGCCTCGTATTCCTTGTAGTACTCTTTAAAACCAATATTATTGTGTAGTTCTTTGTGGGACAAGATTTTAATTCCACTGGGAAAACTACTGCAACAGTGATTGAGTCAGAATCAAACCAAGAATTCGATTCGAACTTTATAGAATATAGCGTTTTTTCTTTCTTTTACTACGCTTATCACTTGAGTGAGAAACAGGAAAGTTTAGAGACATAAGTTTTGTTGTGACAACTACAATGTTGTTAGGGGCAACGGCATAAGGTAACAATAAAAGAGCGGCAAGTGAAACATGCCTCAACCAATCAGAATCTTCGGTTCCCACACTCATAAATCATGTCCACGTGCCTTTCCGATCACGCTGTGCCATTGCCCCTAACAACATTGTACTTTTGATGGTAAAACTTATGTCTCTAAATTCTCTCCTTTCTGACTCTAGTGATAAGCGTAGTAATCATTAAAATAAGCTAATTAATAATTCGTGAGACGAAAATAAGAAACTATATATGAAGAGTTTTAATCTTAATTTTAGTCTTACCTTGATACTGATAAAAATGACGGAGTTCAGTGTTTTGATTAAGGGAATAGAAATTTTGTAGAATAAAACTAACATCGATTAGTGCGTGGCCTTCGGAACAAGAGGTTCACAGTTCAATCCTCAGGATCTCTACGTCTGTTTCGACTTCTCTCTGTTCTGTGTAGCTTTAGATTTTAATACCCGTAATAAGGAGCACTGATAGTTTGAGGGAGTGAAAGGCGCACCTTCGAATGCTCTATACACGCGCCCCTGGCTTGGGAGAACTGGGCAACCACTCCCACGTTTCGAAGTAAATACTCCTTTACAATTATACCTTTTTTTTACCATAGATAAGTTAATAAAATACATTCAAATTAATAATATATAAATAATTACATATAGATAGAAATTTTACAGTGCGAATCGAAAAACCGTGGGCACCGGAAATATTTCAGAAATCGTGTATCGTTCGTTGAGCAATCTGAAGCAATTTTCTAACTGCAAGAAATATGACTAATTTTTAGTCAGATAAACCTCTTGTAGTTAGAGAGTCGTTTCTGATTGTTCAACGAACGATAAACGAGTTCTTAAATTATTCCTGGGTGCCCACGGTTTTTCGATTTGCACTGTAAAATTTATAGAATAATGAGGATTTGTTAACGAGTAACCATAGACAAAAACATTGAATTACCACCTCGTCGCTTTGCTTCAAATCCTTTAACAAGAGTTGTACCATTTTTTCGTTGTCCACTTTTATTTTGGCAATTGTTTGGTGTTTTTTGGTTTGGCTTGGATTGTTTCTTTCCATTGGAATTCGAATTCCGTCGGTTGTTCTTCGAATTATCGGGCTTTTTCTTGCGTTCTTGATGCTTCTTGCTTTTCGTGGCAGTAGCGATGCTTGGGCTTTTTGGCGGAGCAAATGGAATATCGGCTTTGCGATACTGAAATATCTCACTTGATTTTGATGCCATTTCTATATCAATATCTGTGAGTTCTCTTTCTTCGGGTATAGCACAAAGACAACGGCTAGAACTTATGGGACCCGATGAAGAGTCGACATGGTCGTTACCTACATCGCCTACATCAAATGTGAAGACATTAGAGCTTGTTGATTCGCCTGATGACTTGGTTGAAATATCGGGCGTGTTCGAATACTGTGGAGTGGCGATCAGTTGGTTTATACAACCGAATGGCGATACAAGCTCGGTATCGATAATCACTGGCGAGAAACAGATGGGAGAAAGCAGGAACGATGGAGAAAATGTCAAAGAAGGTCTGCGAGAAATTTTGATTGCTGTCTTCCAAACCCATTCTTTCACATCTGGTTTGGTTTTGAAAGCATCAGGGTCTAGCTCGCATTCGCTGCTCTGTGATGGCGGAGCAATTTGAAGGTCGCTTTTTAGGGATTTTGGAATGGCGTTTCGTAGCCTTCGACGAAAGAGCGTCTGTTCTTCAACTGGGCGAATTTCCATAGCTTTTAGAACAGTCAGGGATGAGCAAATGAGTTAAACTGTAAGTTATTTTTCGTGTCGGAGGCTGATAAAGAAGTGAAATTCCGGCATGTCATGATAGCGTTACCATGGTGATTTATATAGCAAATAGAATGTCAGTTAACTTTCGAGGCTTCGTTTGACGTCATTAGGTACATCTTAGAGAACAATTAGAATTTATAGGTGAAGAGAGGAGAATTGTTTTAACAAGTTAGTTGGAATGTACAATTAATTATTATTATCGTATCCTTAACACTATATTGATATACTATATATTTAAATAATTGAAGCCGAAATAATTAAATAATTCTTTTGAGTGAAATTTGTGTAAAATTAGCTTGCATCGGCACAAAGGGCGAAGGCTTGAGGCGGGGCCTTTGGGCCGGGGATCAAAATACACAAACTACGTAAAGCTAATCCAGTCCTTAAAGGCATCCCGTAATTGTATCATTTTCAATAATATTTTTGTCATTTCATGCAACTATAGTTAATGTAGAGGTTATTAGAGATTATCCTAGGTTTTTTTTTTAACTTTTTCCATTCCAAAGTGTTCCGGCGTACATGAAAACAGTTCAGAAACTAGTATTTTCAACCATACTTGCTTTGGTTCATTGTGTACGGTCAGTATCACGTGATGGTACATTTCAATATCGCTCGACAAATAAAAACCTAGAACAATACGTTTCCAAACCATTCCACTCCATTAACAACTCACGCAACTTAGGCCATTTCCATGATGGCGTCATTTTACTACTACTATCAAAATATATAATTCAAAGTTGTATCATGAGAATAATAAGGCAATTGGTACTATTTCTAGTTAATTAGCTGGACACGGGTGAAAAACGCACTGCGCATGCTCGGAAGTTCGGCAGAAAATTCATAGACGATTCGAGTTTATGAAGAAAACCATTGGATATTTACATGTCTTGTATTACGCGAATTTCTGTCATATTAGTTGACTAGGAAAAGAAAACAACTAAAGTAATTTGTCTAGAAAAAATAAGCACTAACTTTCCACGAACGGCCTTAACTTTAGAGATTTACTAAACGCCGGTCAATCTCCAATGGTTTTCTTTGTAAACACGACTAACTTCCGAGCATGCGCAGTGCGTTTTTCACTGGTATCAACTCGCTGGGTTTTGCGGAGGGAGGAAAACCAAAGAACCCGGGAAAAAATCCTTGCATCATGGGATCGGACAGATCTAATTAACATACCCTATTCTCACGTGACAAAGAGTCCAGGAATCGAACCGGATCCAGACCCCCGGAAGCTAAAGGCGAGCGTACTTCTAGATCTGCTACAGAACGAGATTACTGTAACCAAAATGAATATTTTTTTATTCTTAATAAAAATGATTAAAGATAATGAGCCCAGAGGCTGTTTCCGATTTCGATCGACAAATGAAGATAAAGGCGAGCCGTGATAACTCATTCTAACCAAGCGATCAAAGGTTATTTTGGAGTGAGTATTGTGATCGTCCGGGTGAGTGTAGTCTTGAGAAAGATTGTTGTTGGTGACTGACGTTTCGACAACCTGAGCGGAAGTCATCTTCAGAGTACAGTGGTGAATAAAATACCATCCACTATCTTTCATTTACAACTGTATTCTGAAGATGACTTCCGCTCAGGTTGTCGAAACGTCAGTTACCAACAATACTCTTTTCTGAAGCCCGCATTCGATCCCTTAAGTTATCCGCCGAGAAACGTAGAGAATAAGGAATTCTTGATGTCAGTGGATAATGCAGTATTGACAAGCCGTCCAAACAATGAAAAAAAAAAGCCTTGAAAGCAGTTAACTAATTTTTTAGCCAATTAATTAATTTTACAAGCGCTGGCCATAATATTTAACCAAAATAACAGAAATGTCAGTTAACTGTTAACTTTCATTTGTCAGTTACGTTAACCACTAATTTTTAAGTTATTTGTCAGTTAACTACTAAATTTGAGGCCAATTTTCAGTTAACTGTAAACCCCATTGACACCCTTTTCTTGAACTCTTAACTTGGATTAACCCAGGCTTGCCTTTTGTTCTTGGTGGAGACCAAAAGAAACCCGTGGTGCTTACCATTTATCCGGAAATACCTGGAATACCTGTTGGAGAACAAATGAAGTCTTCCGATTGAGGTAATCCACTTTTCCCGCTCTGTTCGGTTCTTCCGGTAGACGCGTGTACCATTCGTCGAAAGCCATTTGTCTGATTAGAATCAAGATTAGAAAATCGTCAACCATTCAAACCGGATAGACTGGTTTAAATGATAAGCACCTCAGGTCAATGCCCATGATAATATGTCTGTTAGCAAAAATCAAAAGATGGTTACAAAGTTAAAAAAATAAAAAAATTAGATAAAACAAAAGATTAAAAAACTGCGATTAAAAATGAAAAAAAAACCCTGATACAACGGTATGAAAATTCTTCCTATCTATAAGATGACCTCATGGGCGCCATGATTGTTACAAAATGGCATTTTTTTGCCCTTTTACTGATAACTGGAAATAGATGTACGCCACTTATTGGAAGGTCACCCATGATTCATCATTTTAGTTACGTCTACAATTATTTTGAAAAAGATAGGTGAAGGTTTTGTTGTATATTGCATGTTGCATATTCCATGTTGCGTGTTGCATGTTGCTTGTTACTTATTGCATGCTGCATGCTGAATGTTGCTTACCAAGCTTGAAACGTTTAGTATGCATCAGTATGTAAATAATGTCACAGAAGAAAATATGCCGCGAAAATGCAAATTCCAATAGTACATATTGTTGTGACCTTTCGCTGATTGCATTCACATCGCCCATAGTGCATTTCGAGCTTGGTATGCAACATGCAACTAAATCTTCACCAACCTTTTTGGAAATAGCTGTAAATGACAGCTATGTGTAACGGTAGGATCTGTATGAAAAAAAAAATTCATTTCCCAAAGGAAATAAAGTATTTTGTCTTGCCTTCCGTGGCAAAAAGCAGTTTTTGTTAACTCATGCATTACAGTGTGCTTGTCACACACAATTACTTCAAGTTAAAATTCGCGCTGTTACAAGTCACTACGAAGTCAATAAAAAATTCCTAACTACAATCTATACACTCAAACACAACTGCTTTAGCTCTGACTCGATTCAATCAGTCAAAGTTTCGGTTCAACTGAAGTAATATCATGATTACCTCGGGATCTATTGTTTCCAGAGGGATGTTTAAGGTCTAACATCCCCCTGGATGAATAGTGATGAGGGACTTATTGAGTAATCTTTGCGCATGCGTTGACTATATCGGGATTTTTTCTTACGATTTGTGACGTAATCAAGACGGTTTGAAAATACTGTCATTAATACCGCTCTAGGCCAACCAAAGTGAATTAGGATAAAGCACCGGCACGAATGAATGAATGCTGGTTCAATTCGCCATTGTCGCATTTAACAAAGGCAAATTCCCTTAAGTATGCCGCATATCAACAGCTTTGTAAAACTTTGTAATTTATGCATCGTACGAAAGCTAACATATTTCCTAAGAGCAGTTTCATTCCTCGGTAATCATAATATTACAAACTAATAGCATGACATTTCGGGTGATTAGTGATTAAATGTCCCCTCAAGCCTCGGGAGGTTTAGTTAAAGTCCCTCCGCCTACGGCGTCATCTAATCACCCTCCAGTCATGCTATTACTTATAATAAATAACGACATCCCTATCAGTTTTTTTATCGTTCATTTATAAGTTTTTTCTGTTCAGCCATTGCTGATAACGGTAGATTATCGATCAGACGTCTCATTTTTGGTTTTGGCTCATGTTCTCGTCCAAGCTCCCTCCACATGCACAAACTTAAGATGCCATACCAGGCACGCTGCATTCTCTGACATAACGCTATGCAAAACGTTGTCGGGGCCTGCATTGAAAGAAGAAATACTATAATAAGCAAGTATTTGGCGAGGTTGGCTGAGTAAAATATTATGAAAAAAAAAAAAAATTATCCGCGAACCCTGAAATAACCTCTGGGCTGATCTAAGTCAGGGCATGGCTAACTCACAGATCAAACCCTGAAACAACCACTGGGCTGATCTAAGTCAGGGCATGGCTAACTCACAGATCAAACCCTGAAAGAACCTCTGGGCTGATCTAAGTCAGGGCACGGCGAACTCACAGATTAAATCCTGAAACAACCTCTGGGCTGATCTAAGTCAGGGCATGGCTAACTCACAGATCAAACCCTGAAACGACCTCTGGGCTGATCTAAGTCGGGGCACGGCGAACTCATCGACCGAATTGGAATCTAGTTTGTGTTGGGCTTTGTAGAGAGAGGACAACGAAAGATCCTAATTAACAAAGAGACTTAAAAAAATCTGCTCTGACTCTGCTCAAAATCTTCTCTGGTGTACAACACCACCCTTGATTCCCTTGCTTCACTCACCTTCCTATCTTTCGAAAGTGTATCTCGATAACAAGCGACAACCCATTCAATAATTAATATGAAGATACCACAAATTACACCGCCGAAAATAGTTACAAATACTCCAGCCAAATCAAGCAAGCTAAGCTGGGTTCCTCCTTCGGTGGCGGCGGCGTCTGCCGCTTCTGTCTCGGCGCCACACACGCTTCGCGAACGGAACCATTTCTCTGTCATTCGTTCAAGGAAGCCATCTTGTTGGAGCTCTAGCATGGCGACGCTGAAATTGTGCGTGTAGGGGGACTTTAAAGGAAGGGCAAATCCGTAATTGATGCTACCAAAGGACCTAGTAGAAAATAGAAATGGAAATTAATACGTCCACTCCTCATGTACTTGCCAGTCATAACAGACCATTTTCATTATAGCTTTTTTACTACAACTACCAGAATCCCTTGCACACTTTCTTAAAGTATACAAGTCTCCAATAGCAGATTTTAGGGTCAAGTGGAGGCATTTGGGTCAACAATACAGTAGATGTATAGAAACTGACCGAAATGCAACCCAGCTGATCTGAGAAAAAAATATATTAGCCAACGATAATCGAGAAAGTATGCAAAATTGAGGTGTCATCTTTAGTAGCCCGTCGTTTCGGGAAACAGATATTTCTATATTTTATTTTCCCACTCAATAATGGATATCATAGTAAATGCATACAAAGCATCAAAAAACCTCAGTCTCCTAAAAATATTTATTTATCTCAGATATAAACTTTCATGAGTCAATTTTCGCAGGCATCATGACTATTTCAGATCAGCTGGACGACTTAATTAAAACAATTGTTTGAAAGCAATTAGGAAATACACATTTGATTAAGGGGGGAAATTGAGACCGGCGTATTTTTTCTCAGGGCGTATTTTTATCAGATAAAAATTACATAAGCTGTTGACTTACCTTCCAATGATGGTTAAAGTATTACAAGGCTCACTTTGTACTGTATAGTCTAGTACAGCGGAGTCCCAAATGAACGCATAGTTCTCAGTATTCCTAGTCTTCTCAATAGCATAGCTTGCGTTACTCTCTAGTGTATTGTGTGACTCAATGTAACGCCATAATTTTTCGTACACAGGCAACGAAGCTGATCTCAGCATGTCTGTTAGTTGGCCTGGGGCAGTGCCGTAGCTTATTCTATCCTGATTGGCTAAATCGTCGATACTTTTGATTGGATGTTCGTACTTATTGACTGTAAGAAAGGCCGCTAAATTTGCGGTGTACGTCGCTCCGAAGATGGAGATGGCGAACCACCTGAAAACGTAGAACAATAAGTTAAGGAAATGAAGTTTATTTTTATTTCTTTATATGAAGTAGGCTAGGAATTTGTAATAATAAGAAATTATTGAACTCGGATATTACAAAATATCGTGATTTGTTAGTGGCGTGCGAGCAATAGACCTCTTTACCTTCGTATGCAAATTGCCCATTTCAGACCACATGACATTCCCTTGAGAAATGTTCTTTTGTTAAAATATTTACACATGAAAGAATCAACTCCCAAGAGTGGCATCACGTGGTCTGAAATGGGCACAACAAACAACGAAGGTAAAGAGGTCTATTGTTTGCCAATGTCTAGTTCAATAATTCTTTTATCATTCAAATCATTTTTTGTGTTTTGGCTGATTTTGCTGTCTATCAAACATGTCAAAGCATTTCTGACAGCTCTGGAAGCGAGCCATGTTGACAAATTCAACGTTACTGCGCACGTGCAGACCATTATTTGAGCAAAACAGGTTTGCACCTAATGCGCATGAGCAGACCATTATTTTTAGACAGTTATTTGCAGTTATCTTGGCCAATCAAAACTAAGGAAAAATTAACATCAACGATATAATAACTAGTGGATCATAGCATCCTACTTTTAACATATCCTAAAATTGGAGACTGAGTAGTTTTTCAATAGACCTTTCCCAAATTCGCTTGAGTACCAACAAAACAATGGTTCCAAGTCGAGGTTGGACATGATGTTTTCATATATTTACTGTATTCTATCAAGTTCGATCTCGACTTGGATTCATTGCTTCGTGGTCACTCAAGCGAGAGTCTATTGCTGCTTTAAAACAAATTATTTTTACCATGCTAAAGTGGTTGCTCTCCCGGAGTGAGATATAGGATGAGTTCCATCCGGGCCCTGCTCAAGATAGGAGGCAGCCGCTGACCAGAAAGAATTGAAGAAGCATAGAGTGTTTCGCGCGAGGTATTCTTCTTCTTTGGGCTTGGGAGACTGGGCAACACGGCCGTAGTAACCGTAGGGACTTAAACGATCGTAAATCCAAACCACCTGAGAAGTTGAATTGGAATATGTATATAAAGCTTGTGAAGTTTTGATAAACATATTTAAACTGTAAATTCGATCTTACATAGACAGCAATCTCGGTTTTTTACCACATGATAACTGACTGGTTAGCTGTAGGCTGATGAGCCGACTGACCGACCGACCGACCGACCGACCGACCGACCGACCGACCGACCGACTGGCTGACTGATTGACCGACTGACCGACAGATTGACAGACCAAACGACCGCCTGGCTCACTGACTGACTGACGGACTGGACGACCGACCGAGTGACCGAGTGACCGAGTGACCGAGTGACCGAGTGACCGAGTGACCGAGTGACCGAGTGACCGAGTGACCGAGTGACCGAGTGACCGAGTGACCGAGTGACCGAGTGACCGAGTGACCGAGTGACCGAGTGACCGAGTGACCGAGTGACCGAGTGACCGAGTGACCGAGTGACCGAGTGACCGAGTGACCGAGTGACCGAGTGACCGAGTGACCGAGTGACCGAGTGACCGAGTGACCGAGTGACCGAGTGACCGAGTGACCGAGTGACCGAGTGACCGAGTGACCGAGTGACCGAGTGAATGAATAAATGAATGATTGAGTGAACGAACGAAAGATAGATGGATTAAATTGTAAAAACCTTACCGTCCCCACAACGATAGATGAAACTACAATAGCCAACCAAAGCGTAGTCTCAAATGGATCAAGAAAACCCCACAGATTGCTTCCACGTTCACTGTACGACTTCTTCGTGACTATTTTATAGCCCAAACTAAAATAAGGCTGAGTAAAATCCACTGCTTTCTCGCGCTCAGGACTGATTGTAAATGTCGAGACGCCTAAGTCTGCTTTCTGAATCGTAAAAAAGAAAGTAAGGTAAAGTTTGGAAATACTTCTGTTCAAATATATATGGCATGCTTTTTCCAAGGAAGCAAGGAAGCAAGGAAGCAAGGAAGCAAGGAAGCAAGGAAGCAAGGAAGCAAGGAAGCAAGGAAGCAAGGAAGCAAGGAAGCAAGGAAGCAAGGAAGCAAGGAAGCAAGGAAGCAAGGAAGCAAGGAAGCAAGGAAGCAAGGAAGCAAGGAAGCAAGGAAGCAAGGAAGCAAGGAAGCAAGGAAGCAAGGAAGCAAGGAAGCAAGGAAGCAAGGAAGCAAGGAAGCAAGGAAGCAAGGAAGCAAGGAAGCAAGGAAGCAAGGAAGCAAGGAAACAGGGAAACAGGGAGGTAAGTTAGAAAGTATTGAAGGAAGGGAGAGACGTGGAAAGGCAATTATTAGAAGAAAAAGAAATAAAAGGAAGATTAAACGAAGCAAGAAAATAGTAGGCAAAGCCATACCTCTCTTGTTAAATCTCCAATAATCCCATCCCAGGAATTGTCCGGTAGCTTTTGTCCAAGCGAGTCTCTGCTCTCAATCTCATATTCAAACTGAAGTTTCTTCTTTAACTCATTCAGCAAATCGATGCAGAATCCTTCGAACTCCAATCCTGTTTTATCGCTTGTATTAGTTCTGGGCTTTGTCATAATAAATGGTTGGCTCTAAAAAAGGTAAAGGTTTTTTGGAAAATATGAATCAAGGGCAGTTTAGTGGTAGTGCACTGACTTCCCGGCTCTAGGGTCTAATAGATTTCTGGACTCGGGATCAAATGTGAGTAGACTTTATTAGGTCTTTCCCTTAATTCGAGGGTGTTCTCCGGGTTCTCCTCCTTTTATTTCCTGGGAAGTGCAGGTGGCGGTAAGTGACTAATAAGGGACCTTAAGCAACTCGAAATCTAGAACGGGAACGTCAGTATGTGAATGAGAAAAGACGATATCATTCTTGCCAAAATGCGATTTTCAGCAATCGCACGTCACTCACGTCTTGGATCAAGGACCAACAGATCTTCCTCTATTATTAAATCACAGTTCTGAAAGCTCGGGTCTCACGTCCCCGTCCTAGATTTCGAGTTGCTTAAGGTCCCTATAAACTTGAGGTCGACGGTGCGTTCATGCATTTTACCGCCATCTCTCCATCAGTGCTCCGTTTTACGGGTATTTAAAGGTAATTAAAGCTACACAGAAAAGGAAAGAAGTCGAAACAAAGATGCGAAGTTACTGACAATCGAACTCGGACCCTATCGGATCTCTTAAAGGGGGACTAGTACGAAAATCGTTCAAAATTTAATTCGGCTGAAGCTTTCCTAGAATAATCTCTAAGGGTCTAATAAACACTGGTTAAAGTTTTTTCTTGATATTCCGAAGGGAAGTATTATATTTTTACGAATTTTCAAAGAAGTCAGTGACGTCATTTACTCAACACCATACATCGCTCTATACATTTCCCTGTATTTTGTGATCAAAATATTCGCTCGTTCCATACTCAATACTGAAAAAAGAGACTTAAAAATCAATTGAAATCACAATAAACGTCAGTAAAGTCTTTCAGCCAACCTTTGGGCTTCATAGAAATAAAATAAATCAAGAAGTTATTTACAAAGAAATGTATGGAGCGGTGTTTAGTGTTGAGTAAATGACGTCACAGACTCCGTTAAAGATTCGTAAAAATATAATACTTCCTATCGGAATATCAAGAAAAAAAATGATCTAGTGTTTATTACACCCTTAGAGATTATTCCAAGAAAGTTTCAGCCGAATTAAATTTTGAGCGATTTTCGTACTAGTCCCCCTTTAAGAAATACAATATTTCTTAATTTAATAATTTGTAATTTAATAATTTGATAATTAAGGAGCAAGGATGGCACAGTTAGTTAGTGCGCGGCCTTCGGTTCAAGAGGTCCGAGTTTAATTCTCAGTGACTTCGCAATTCAGGAGGAAGCTATTTTACAAACCTCAAAGACAAGTACTTTCAGTTTTTTATACTTAAGGGCAAGACTTGCAAGTTTTGGTGCTTCCAGTCTACCATCAAGCCATATGATGGGTCGCCTCTTCTCGAAGAGTGCACCTGTAGTCATTGTTATATTGCCAACCTGAAATTGAAGTCTTTTATTAACAGGCAAGTAGGCAAGTGGTCAATGAGGCAAAGAGGCAAGGGGGCAAGTGGTCATGGAGGCATGGAGGCAAGGAGGCAAGGAGGCAAGGTGGCATGGAGGCATGGAGGCATGGAGGCAAGGAGGCAAGGAGGCAAGGAGGCAAGGAGGCAAGGAGGCAAGGAGGCAAGGAGGCAAGGAGGCAAGGAGGCAAGGAGGCAAGGAGGCAAGGAGGCAAGGAGGCAAGGAGGCAATAAATATTTTCGAAAATGTTTTCGTTTATTCATTTGGTTGGCTGGTTAGGTGGGATCGTTTGTTTAGTGTATTTATCTGTTTTACTAACCTTGACCCAACCTTCATCCTTCTGGTAGTTCACGATATTTCGAACACTCTTGTAACCAGGTGGTGAACGTTTCTTTGAGAAATTAATTTCATTCATTACACCGTCAATTTTTACCTAACGCAATACAAAAAGAATCACATTAATAATAATAATTTTATTTCGAAGCATTTAAACAAGGTCTCGATGCTTGAACAATATAACAATAAAATAATAATATAGACTGTGTACTCTATTTTACTATACGGGTACGCTCCCCCCGAACCTTTTTTCAAGGCCGCAGGTATAGGAAAGGGTTGGGAATTTGTGAGTTTTGGTACAAAAAGGGGTAGCCTTTCTTCAAAGGTATATGAAAGGGGTATCTTTTCACCGAGTCAAAAAGGTATATAAAAGGGGTACCTTTTTGCTTAAATTTGGTATATAAAAGGGTAAGGGGGAGTGAGTCCGGGCGGATCATCCCCGTATGAAACGGCCCGAAGTACCCCCCCCCCCCACCCCCCATAGGCCATTTGCATAATGGCGTCATTTGACCAGCACTTACAAAATGCTTCGCGAATTTTCTTTCTTATTTAAATTTGTATTTCCTCGCTATGAGAACAATAAGACAATTGGTAGCCTGCGTAGGGGCCGCTACGCAGGCTAGACAATTGGTGCTAATTAACTGAACAAAAGAAAGTGTCCAAGGGTTTCTGGTAGTAGAGGTTAATGATGCCATAAAGATGTAAATGTCCTATTTTTCTCAATGTTTCTTTTTCTACCCATACATTTGTTATCTCCTCGATAAATTTCTTTCCAAGGAACCATGGCATAACATTTGAGTCGAGTGATCTACACATAGTAATTCCTTGTGGGGGTAAGATCATCGCCTGGTTCTTCGCCTCGTTCTTCGTCAGGTTAATCTTTTTCGCTAATTCATATACTGTTAAAACAGCATCAAAAATCCGACCTATTTGAGACTGAAGAAAAGAAGGGTTATTAGTAGTTGGTCGTGCGAATTCCCTATTTCATTATGACGCCACATGAAAAACTATTTTGTTTTAAGGTATCAGTTACGACAAAAATTATTAGTTTGCTTTTAGTTCGCGAAGCGCGCTTAATAATCAAAGAAATCCCAACTCCAATGGCTTTCTTTGTAAACACGACGAACTTCCGAGCATGCGCAGTGCGTTTTTCACTCGTGTCAAAATGGAATGATTCGGCATCAAGACCCGAACGTCAAAGACGATAACGAACCCTTTTTTCGTGCGCGTTCCGTCCTCAACGTGGTTGACATCTTCGACAGGACCATATTTGCAGGGTTTTCACATACTGTGGAAGATTTTAATCACGTTAACTCGGTGCGCGCACGAAAAAAGTGTTCTCGACGTCGTCTTTGACCTTTGCGTCTTGATACTTAATCACTTGCGTCCCAAACCACTCAGAAAGACAATAGACCATTTTCAAGATGCGCGAGCGCTTTCAAAAATATCGCAGGCGCAGACATGAAAAAGAGGCATTTTCGGGCAAGATCACGCGCCTATTGACTCTGCCCGAAAATGCCTCGAAATCATGTATGCGCCTGCGATATTTTTTAAAGCGCTCGCGCATCTTGAAAATGGTCTATTAAAACAACATGCTATACGTTGATGTGTATGCTTTAATATTTGCTTTATAGTTTTTCTCCCCATTTCAGGGTTCAACAAAAGTACATTATTGTATTTATACCTGCAAGGGTCCTTTGCCACCAGCTTTTATCCACATTTTGTTGACCTTCTTATATAAATGTCCATTACCAGCTATTGGGAAGCGTATCCCAACTAGACCCTCGATGTAACGGAGCTTTGGGTCCTGTGAATGGAAAAGTTAAAACGTTACTTAAACGGGACACACGGATGCGCTGGCGTAAATCAAGATCCCAGTAGACATTAAAAGACTAAAAAACATTGAAACATTTAAAAAAGGCATCAAAACCTTACTTTTTCGTGATGCATTTGAAAAGATCTAAAAATAAGAACCATTTATACTGCATACAGCGCCATTGAACTGCTGGAAATGGCGCTATAGAAATATATTATATTATTATTATTATTATTATTATTATTATTATTATTATTATTATTATTATTATTATTATTATTATTATTATTATATTATTCATTTTAGGTTGACACGTCACAATCGCAACTGATAAGCTTCAGTGTAGCCCTCCTATGTTTAACGTCTCTCAAAGAGACGAGACCACCATTTTCCGTGATCATCCAAGCCACAGCGGAGGTCTAACCATTTGTAGATAATTTTAGAGCAACGGCAGCACCTTCTACTAATATTTTAAGACCTTAACCGTGCCAATAGAGTCGATAAGCTGATGTTTGTCTGTTTGTCTGTTTGTCTGTTTGTCTGTTTGTCTGTTTGTCTGTTTGTCTGTTTGTCTGTTTGTCTGTTTGTCTGTTTGTCTGTTTGTCTGTTTGTCTGTTTGTCTGTTTGTCTGTTTGCCTGTTTTCAAGCCGCCATGCAACATGGTCAGGGGTGAGCCAATTATCGAACGTGGATATTTGGTCAGTTCTAGCCTTCTAAAACCAGTGTTTACTTATTTATAAATCATGTCAGGCATTACTTTTAGCATTGCTGGAAGTATTCATCAGGTTGACGTCAATTTTTTTAGCGAAGAGTCGCGTGGACGGCAATGTACATTCATGAGTTTAACATCATTGTTATTCGCTCACCGCGACTACATTCCACTTTGGGCTACCAACACAATCGATAGTATGTTTTCCTTTGGAGACTGTATCTCGATGGTTTTGAATTTCAGCCTATTCCCGATTTAGAAACACTGTAGATCGATAATATACCAGCTATCATTGGTCGGTCTGTCTCAGAGGCCGATAAAAAAATCCTCTATTCGTATGTGTTTGTCTGGTGAGACTAACAGACGTTACTTCAAACACTCAGACATTCTTTCGCCCACTGTGGCTTATCAAATTAATATTTAACAAATAGAAAACGTTTGCCGTGTTTACATAGCCTGATATAAACACGAGGGAAGTTTGGGAGAAGTCGAGAGCTGTTGTGTAAAACCGAGCCGCAGGCGAGGTTTACACAGAGTTCAAGACTTCTCCCAAACTTTCCCGAGTCTTTACATTTTATAAAAAATATTGAAACTTGCCGTGTTTACATAGCCTCATGTAAACACGGCTATCAGCTAATCAGAGCGCGCGTTATATCTGAACTATTTTATAAATATTAATATGGACTTAACAAACATGTTTTCGTACGTTTACATGCTATATCACTGTATTGAAAACGTTATCGTTTTTAGTTTGTCTGGGATGTTTATTTCATTGCTTGATAGCAGATGCAAGAGTAAACGAGTGATAATTTTATAAATTTTCTGCATCTCCACTTCCAATAACATTCTCAAACTCAGTTTTTTGATTGAAGAGTTCGTTGTGGTTTGTAACGATGTAGGAAGAAGCTTGATCATCCAGAGCTTTGAAAGTAATGAGAAGGATCTTGAACTTTATACGCTCAGCAACAGGTAACCAGTGTAGTTGTTTCATGCTAGAATAACCTAAATACTAGAATAACCTAAATCCAAAACTTACATCAGCTATAGCTCCATCAGTCAGTATCCAAACCCATTCGTGAATCATATCTAGTTCCAACGCCTGTTCAAGAACTGCTGGTACAAACTCTGCCAAGCAATTCAACACCACCACTCGCGTGCCTTTGTCGCGCAGGCGCAGTAACTCTTTTGTAGCGTTCACTTTGTGGGTCAGCGGAGAAACTGCAAAATGTTCGGTTGCTAGGATTTTCCATTTACGCTGTTTGGCAAAATTTTTGAAGTCCTTTAAGCCATTCATTCCTATCGTGAAATAGATAAAAGAATAAGTATATATAATTATTACGGTTGGAAAGTATCAATTCATCCATCCATCCATCCATCCATCCATCCATCCATCCATTCATCCATCCATCCATCCATCCATCCATCATCCATCCATCCATCCATCCATCCATCCATCTAACCATCCATCCATCCATCCATCCATCCATCCATCCATCCATCCATTCATCCATCCATCCATCCATCCATCCATTCATCCATCCATCCATTCATCCATCCATCCATCATCCATCCATCCATCCATCCATCCATCCATCCATCCATCCATCCATCCATCCATCCATCCATCCATCCATCCATCCATCCATCCGTACTTCCTCCATCCATTTATCCATCCATCCATCTATCCATCCATTCATCCATCCATCCATCCATCCATCTACGTACTTTCCTGGGGTATAGTTACTTTACCATACCCTCCCCTCCAAATATCTGTAGACCCGTACCCGTACTGTAGTCCCCTGGGTTAGCTTCCCTCCCTTGTACCCACTGTCATTACCCCGTAAGCAAGGTCCATGTCTGTAGGTATGCTCTTACCATAGTCCATCCTGGACGTCAGTATGCCCATTCTCTCCCATTTGTAATGCTTAATAAAATCTAATATTCCAAAATCGATGATGGTTTCACTGTGCTTCATCCGTATAAGATAAGGGTAGCGGTGATTGGAATACTGGAACGTTGGATCTGTGGCAGACGGCGCGAGTTGTGGAATGTGAAATTTCTTGAATATTCCATGTGTTGACTTTACTGCTGTTGATGTGATGGGCCCCACGACGGCGATTACTCCTTCAGAGACGAGGTGGTTTGCTGGATAAAAGAAAAATACATGATTAGGTTAACATTTTTGTTTTGTTTTGTCCTCAAAATTGAGCTGCTTTGACGTCACATGCAAGGGATCTATTTCCAGAAACGTAAATTAGGAGTTTTGATACCATCTTTTGTTGTGTTTTTTTTTCCGGAGAGTTATTAAATGGCTTAATTATATATTAATAATATTTTTTCTCATTTCTTATTAGTTTATACATTTATGGTGGTTTCAACTGATTGTAAATTTAGGTTTTCCATGGTTTATTATTTTCAATTATTGCTTGTAAATTGGCCTGAAAAGTCCTATTGGGGAGTCCAATAAAATATATGTAAACATTGCCTTTTCGAAGTAAAGCTTTTTGCTTTTTAAAAGGCGAAAGGTTTCTGACTGTAGACGGTGTTTCATTTCATGAAGATTTATGTTTTTTTATCATCACAGCACGGCACAGTACACAACAGCAGAGAAGAGTATGGCATACTAGACAGGGACCGCGGAGACAATAATTTTGCCGTCATTTTGAATTTATTTATTTGCCATTTAAAATGCCAAGTTTTCCAGCTCTTCTCGATAAATTAACTGTGCAAAATATGAAATAATCAAATGTCAGTTTAAAAAGCTAGTTCTCCAACGAATCCAGTTGGAGAACTGAGTCCATTAGTCTTCTCTAAACCCATTTTTTGATGGCAAGGAGAGTAGAGACATGGCTGAAAGCTAACATGCAAGAACAACGATTCTCTTAAACTGCCTCAAAGAGCGGACAGTTAAACTCCGAATCAAAATTTGGAACTTTGACAATTAAGGACATTTAGTAAAGGTTTATATAGTCAGTGAAAATATTTCCTACTACCTTTTATCAGATATGCCTTTTCTCTTCTTTTTCATAGCCAGAATATGTAAAATTGTCAAACTTTAATGCAAGAAATATGTGGCAAATGCACAGCACAGCACAGCACAGCACAGCACAGCACAGCACAGCATGCACAGCACAGCACAGCACAGCACAGCACAGCACAGCACAGCACAGCACAGCACAGCACAGCACAGCATGCACAGCACAGCACAGCACAGCACAGCACAGCACAGCACAGCACAGCACAGCACAGCACAGCACAGCACAGCACAGCACAGCACAGCACAGCACAGCACAGCACAGCACAGCACAGCACATCACAGCACAGCACAGCACAGCACAGCACAGCACAGCACAGCACAGCACAGCACAGCACAGCACAGCACAGCACAGCACAGCACAGCACAGCACAGCACAGCACAGCACAGCACAGCACAGCACAGCACAGCACAGCACAGCACAGCACAGCACAGCACAGCACAGCACAGCACAGCACAGCACAGCACAGCACAGCACAGCACAGCACAGCACAGCACAGCACAGCACAGCACAGCACAGCACAGCACAGCACAGCACAGCACAGCACAGCACAGCACAGCACAGCACAGCACAGCACAGCACAGCACAGCACAGCACAGCACAGCACAGCACAGCACAGCACAGCACAGCACAGCACAGCACAGCACAGCACAGCACAGCACAGCACAGCACAGCACAGCACAGCACAGCACAGCACAGGTTTTAGATGCATACTCGTTCGACCACTTTATTAGGACAAGCTTACTTCTCAGGCACGAGCAAAGAATTGTTTTAGGTTTATAGGAAAAAACATGGTCACCGCGCGCTCGAGAAAGACTAATGGATTGCTAGTGCTGGTAAGTTCAGACGCACTTCGTTATCTAAGTCTGAATTTCCACAACCTTTGGTGGGTTACAGATAACCTCTGGTAACAAAAATTTCTGAATCTAAATCAACTGATAAAAGTCTTTGAATCTCATTATCTGCTCCAAATGGTGGTCAAACACTGACCACCATGTGTTGTCAACCACAAAGAATTCTATTGAAAACTTGTGACTCAACTGATGTACATTATGCACAAGACAGGACAAGTCAAGCAAAATCCGCGGTTTCCAAACCAACTTGAAAACATGTGACGATCTTTGCATTTAATCAAAAATAATAATTAATAAATTGAATTAGCGACCTTCCAGCTGGAAATCTTACGAAAACTTCAATTTGAGAAACAAATTTATAATAATAATAATAATAATAATAATAATAATAATAATAATAATAATAATAATAATTTTAATAATAATAATAATATTTATAATAAACTCTTTATTTAGATAAGGAGACACGCTCATTCCTTTTATCTTTCGTTTTCAATGTTTTTAATTTTTTATTATTTCACGTCGGAAATTGTGGGTGCTAGCCGCAGGAGACGACCAGTCTTTTTCCGCTCCTTGTTGTTTCCGTTGTTATTTTTATTGTCATTGTTTTTTATTACCTGTTCCATTAGAATAGAAACCAGAACTAGACTAATAAGCCGTTAATATACAAACAACGTTGGAAGTCCAATATTGGCCATGGCTGACCGTGTTTTGAAACCACCTCTGGGCTGATCTAAGTCAGGGAACGGCTAACTCACAGATTGAACCCTAAAACAACCTCTGGGCTGATCTAAGTCAGGGCATGGCTAACTCACAGATCCAACCCTGAAACAACCTCTGGGCTGATCTAAGTCAGGGCATGGCTAACTCACAGATTGAACCCTAAAACAACCTCTGGGCTGATCTAAGTCAGGGCATGGCTAACTCACAGATTGAACCCTAAAACAACCTCTGGGCTGATCTAAGTCAGGGCATGGCTAACTCACAGATAGAACCCTGAAACAACCTCTGGGCTGATCTAAGTCAGGGCATGGCTAACTCACAGATTGAACCCTAAAACAACCTCTGGGCTGATCTAAGTCAGGGCATGGCTAACTCACAGATTGAACCCTAAAACAACCTCTGGGCTGATCTAAGTCAGGGCACAGCTAACTCACAGATTGAATTGGAATTTAGCGTGCAGGTTTTGTGGATGGAAGAAATCCCTCGAATCAAGAGAAGATACCGAGTCTAGGAATCGAACCTGAGACCCCAGAGCCGAGAGACGAGTCATCTCTATTTTAAATTGTAGTTTTATCAGTAATTTAGATTGGAGTTGGGGTTTTTCATATCTGAAGGGTTTTAAAAGGGTTTCTCCCTTTTTTAAAAACGCAAAACAAGATGACACCTAAATAATGCTGTCGTCTAGTAATAGGATTTAAACTAATGTATGTCAGAAGATTATCTGCTCGATAAAAATTGAGATCATATTTCATTTCTTTAGACAAAATTGTGTAATTCTTGAGATTTAATTGCTAAAAATAGAAATGTGTTTATACTAAATAACTGTGTTGGAAGCAAAACTACAAAGAGTGGAATAAGCCAGATGTAAAAACAACCCTGAAGAATTAGGTTAACTGAAAGAGTAAATAATTTGTACAGCAAGGAATTGAAAAAGTAATCATTACTTTAAACGTTCGAGTTGTAATACGCAAGTAAATATTTAGGTTGAGAAAAAATAAACAATTAACTGGATGAGAAAAAGATGAAGAAAAAGAAGAAGAAACAGATCAGGAGAAGAAGGAAGGATAGAAGGAAGGACGAATGGGAAAGAAAGAGAGAGAGAAAGAAAGAAAGAAAGAAAGAAAGAAAGAAAGAAAGAAGAGAAAAAATTGCCAAGAAAACATTAACAAATATATATATATTTAAAAAAAACCAAGCGAGAAGCACGCTTGATGAACGTCCTGGGAGAGCACATTCTACTTTATATAACTGCCGTCAAAATAAAGACCCAGCCTTTGTTTAATATTGTATTGCAGTAAGATATAATTTCTTGTGGTGTTTAGCTTGACTGGCTGTGATTTTAATTGCATCTTGACTCCTGGGAAGAAAGCCAGCATCACTCAGTTGTATACTGAGAACAAAGAAAGAAAGAAAGAAAGAAAGAAAGAAAGAAAGAAAGAAAGAAAGAAAGAAAGAAAGAAAGAAAGAAAGAAAGAAAGTGTGTTGAATACAAACAAATAGCAATCCAATTTTGTAATAATAAAAAAGGGTCTTCAAAAAATGAATATTTATATAAGTGAGTTGAAACCGATTTAGAGATTAGTTTCTTCTTTGCATAAAAATATTTTTATGTTTTAATTTTTATGTTTTGTTGTCACCTTTGAAATAACGAATCGGATATCATTAAAAAGATCAAAACCTTTTAGGAGACATTCTGTCGAAAAACAAACGAAAGCCGTTAAATTAATACTTCTCATTAAATTATTTATAAATATCAAGATACGAAACTACCAAAAATGGCAGCTTATCAATAGCAGCTTATCAATAGAGGTGCTTGTGAATACTGATCATGCTGCATAGTAAATTGCAGCTCGAGTCATCGCGGTGAATTATAACGAGAGTCTTTTAGAAGCCAAAACCAGGCTAAACCAACATGTTTTACCTATTGTAGCCAAAACATCTCTTTTTATAGAAATACAGAATACTTTTCTTTACTTTACATAGTGAATTGCAGCTTGAGTCATCGCGGTAAATTATAACCAACATGTTTAACTTATTGTAGCCAATAAATCTTTTTTTTTTTTGCAGGAACATACAGAATACTTTTAGAATAGATTTTCATGACTTTGAAGTATGATATTTTGGCGAAAAACATTTTTAAAACAACGTCAAAATTGATTGTCGCAAAATAAGACACTTCGTAAATATACATTTTTGACAAATAGAAAAGTTCTAGCCTAATAAATTGAATCGAAGTTTGACAGCTCGTGAAAATCAGTAGTTGAATCAATTTTTCAATAAGTAGCTCTAATCAATATCTTTTCATCCACAAATCTAGAAATACCTAATTAGTGCTCATATGGCGACTTCTCATATGAAAAAAAACCACAATATTTCTAAATTTTCAACACAAAATTTGATCAAACTTCGCCTGTATGAACAGTCCAGTCTTCAATTTTCTTACACTAAATTTTACCAGCCATGGATTAAAGCAGAAATTTAATTGCAATAATATTATTTTAACCCGAAAGTGCTAAAATTTATTTCCCTTTGGTCCGTAGCATATTTTTCGAACACTTGCAAACGGGGGCGTAATTTACCGGAATTATTAGTGTAGTTAAACCAATTTTCGTCTTGAAGGAGAATTTAACTCTCATTCCTTATTTTTAATAAACAATTCTTTGTCTAATTTACAAATTTTACTGATTCGAATTTTTGGGCTCAAGCACCCGCCATCTTAGTCAGAAATTTTTACTTTAAGAAACATAAATTATTGAAAGTTTCAGAAACACGAATACAGTTCTAAAAAAAACTTTAACTTTTCTTAACTATCTTCTACTCCAAAAAAATACGTTCAGCTTTATCTCTTGTTCAATGCTTAAATCTTTAATTTTTGAGCCAAATTACGTAGTGACGTCATCTATTGTTATTAATTTATTAACCAATCAGAGATAAGTTGTTTAATTAGTGTGTAAACAATGCAAATCAGTCGAGATTGGACGTGTATCATGATGAATTTTTTTTTAACTTCAAAAATTGCTATGGAAAAGATAAGTAATGGAAATGGAAATGTCGATATTTTCCTTCTTATTTGGAGTCAATTATGGACTTTAAGGGTCGAAATTTAGTCGAAACTAGTTCCTAAAACAAATTGGATTTTAATGCATAAGAATATTTAAAAAGGTTAGACTAAACAGTATGAGATAAAGCTCTAGAGTCGAGGATTTCAAAAAACAATTCTATCAAACGCCGCGTCGCGATTCTAGAATTAGGTTTAAACGTATGCCCTTATATTTTCGGTTTTTCTTTTCCCTTTTTTTCTCTTCTTTGATTCTGTTTCACTTATTTGAATTCATTCTGTTTAACCTTTTTTAGATTTCTTCTTTTTTAATCATTTCTTTTACATTCTTTTCTTTTCCTACAAAACGCGGTTACTTTCTCCATTTTATCATTTTTGTTCTCAGTATACAGAGTCATGCTGGCTTTCTTTCCAGGAGTCAAGATGCAATTAAAATCACAGCCAGTCAAGCTAAACACCACAAGAATTTATAAGTTACTGCAATACAATATTAAACAAAGGCTGGGTCTTTATTTTGACGGCAGTTTTATAAAGTAGAATGTGCCCTCCCAGGACGTTCATCAAGCGTGCTTCCCGCTTGTTTTTTTTTTTTTTTTTAATGTTTATTTATTTTTTTGTCTTGACAATTTTTTCTCTTCTTTCTTTCTTTCTTTCTTTCTTTCTTTCTTTCTTTCTTTCTAGATATCAAACTACGGATATTTAAAAATAGCGTGCCCACCTAACAATCCACAAATCCCTCGTTAGTACTTTCATCAATATACCTTATTAACGATATCACCATCCATTCAAGACGATAAGCTTCACTTTACAAAGACTAAGATGATTTCTTAAATCTTAGTTTTAAAATTTCGCATTATTTTATTACAGTATTTTATTTATTCCCATTAGAACACGAAAAACAATTCTTAATAATATTTTTGGGGGGATTTCATACAATTGAATCGTACTTTTATTATCTGAATTTGCCAAATAGGGACAGCATTTGACCACAAGATGTTCGAAAGATATTTCTTACAGATACGAACTTTCTTATATGTGAGTTCAGATTCAACGCCGCTGTCGTCACTGAAACTATTAAATTAAAATTTTGAGTGTGTTTTGAACTTAACTTGGATTAGAATTCGAATTATCGTTTATCAAATTCCCCTGGGAGATCTTATTGCTATAACAAAAGCTATAAATTAAAACAAATTCGTGTTTTTTTCCTCTTCTTTTTATGTATTTTCATTGCATATGTCGCTTGTTTATCGAATGTAAGAACTTAAATTTTGGGTCGAGGGTCATTGTAAAATTATAATACCTCTCAAACAAACCCTTAGCCACAGTAAAAATTAATAAATAATAACAAAGTAGCGAACGTTTTTCTATGCATTTCAAGCAATAGTAAAGACTTTTCATGCATTATTATCCTAATTCCGATTTTGATCTGAGATTAGGGTTCACTATACATATATATAAATATACTTTTTAACTTTTTAAACCTATTTTTACGAGATAAGTAAATAATAAGAATGTTCAATTGTAATGAATAATAAGAAATTGGTTAGTGGCAAAATCTTCGCAATTACAATATTGTAATAATACCGCCACCAGCGACATCTAGAGACGTTCTAGTAATCGTAGTATT
Organism: Anthopleura xanthogrammica; assembly: GCA_964019055.1. Taxonomy (NCBI): domain Eukaryota; kingdom Metazoa; phylum Cnidaria; class Anthozoa; order Actiniaria; family Actiniidae; genus Anthopleura; species Anthopleura xanthogrammica. The sequence goes on from OZ025218.1 coordinate 736,887, forward strand.
TCTCGCAACATATCTTATTGAAAATATTTTTTACATTCTAGCTAACTTACCGCTTTTCATATTTTCAAACGTGCTGTCTGTGGCAGCTATGCTGACCACAGGCTCAAATGTAATACCAGTGACATTGCTGTTAACTTGAACATTGATGTACTTGATGGCGAACCTGAAAGCAGCTTCATCTTCAACGCTGGTATTACTAGAAGAAAATATCCCTCCTAAAAAGTGTGTTAAGAATATGATAAAAGTTTAGACTCTGCCTTCAAAAATCATTCTTAAAATGACATAAAAAAAGCATGTTAAAGAATACAAATTATTTCAGCACTGTGATTACCGATTTTGAGGACTCTTTGCATTTGGCATAAAGCAGCAGGCAATGCCAAGAAGAGGCCCGAAATAATAATAATAATAATACGTTTAGACATCATGATGCTGTATAGATATATACAGTGTATATCACTTTGAAACTCACGAACAGAGCTTGAAACCTTGTCAGTCTACCACGCTCGGCTCGACGTATGCAAATAAGCTGTGTTACAACACATTAATACTAGAAAATGAATTCAACTTCAATCAAATCTGCATTTTCCTATCAGTACGAATGTTATCACGTCATCATTGGGATTAAACAAGAGCATTTTTTATAAAAAAGAATAAAAAATAAAGATTACTCTTGCATGCGAAGAATTTATCTCTGATAAAATACTGCAAAAAGAATTCTGTATTTCTACAAAAAGAGATGTTTTGGCTACAATAGGTAAAACATGTTGGTTTAGCCTGGTTTTGGCTTCTACAAGACTCTCGTTATAATTTACCGCGATGACTCGAGCTGCAATTCACTATGCAAAGCAAAGAAAAGTATTCTGTATTTCTACAAAAAGAGATGTATTGGCTACAATAGGTAAAACATGTTGGTTTAGCCTGGTTTTGGCTTCTACAAGACTCTCGTTATAATTCACCGCGATGACTCGAGCTGCAATTCACTATGCAATATCCAGTATTCACAAGACAACATTTTCTTGTTCAAAATAGGTTTATGCAATTGTAAACAAATTAGAAAATTTATTGATAAGAACATTGCTTTTTGATAGCAAAAAGTTATATCTAGCGGTTTCTTGATGTTCACTCGTATATTTCCCCCCTACTTTACTTATACATGCATTTTCAGCATGTTCATGGTTCAATTCAATTCAAATATACTATGAGATTTTAAATTGGTGGTACTCAGTTCAGCCAGGACCATCCAACCATCCAACCTTGTATCATTGCATCCTCCTTCCATCTAACCATTCATCCATTCATCCATCCATCTAACCATCCATCCATCCATCCATCCATTTATCCATCCATTTATCCATCCATCCATCCATCCATCCATCCGTCCATCCATCCATCCATCCATCCATCCATCCATCCATCCATCCATCCATCCATCCATCCATCCATCCATCCATCCATCCATCCATCCATCCATCCATCCATCCATCCATCCATCTAACCATCCATCCATCCATCCATCCATCCATCCATCTAACCATCCATCCATCCATCCATCCATCCATCCATCCATCCATCCATCCATCCATCCATCCATCCATCCATCCATCTAACCATCCATCCATTCATCCATCCATCTAACCATCCATCCATCTATCCATTCACCCATCCATCCATCCATTCACCCACCCATCCCTCCCTCCCTCCCTCTCTCCCTTCCTCCCTCCCTCCCTCCCTCCCTCCCTCCCTCCCTTCCTCCCTCCCTTCCTCCCTCCCTCCACCCACCCTTTCTTCCTTCCCTCCTATCTTCCTTCCTAAGTTCCTTGCATCCTTTCAACCGAGCACCCTTCTTTCCATCCTCGTCATTTCACCCAACAACCGCTTTATTATTGAATCACACCTTTATGTGTACAATTCAAACTCTCATTTTGGAATGATATTATTGCCGAGATTCATTGTATTATATGAGAGGCCACAGGATGTGTGGCTTGTTCTGGGGGGGAGGGGGAGGGGGGATTCATTGTATTATATGAGAGGCCGCAGGACGTATCGTGGTTGTTGTTGGGATGTGTGGCTTGTTCTGGGGGGGTGGGGGAGGGGAGAAGGGGATTCATTGATTACCTTTCATGTTGATTAGAACTGTGATGTGTTGGTTGACGTTTGGAAGGAAATAGTTTCAGTCTTTCCATCCGTTCATCCATCTATTCTTTCTTCCATTTTTCAATGTTCTACCGCCTCTAGGTAGAGCAAAATTAAAATGATTAATGTTGATAGGGGTTCAATTCTATTGAATCCAATTTCCATGCATCTATGTATATCAATTACATCGTTCCTTATCCATCCATCATACATCTATCCATCCATCCATCTACCCATTTATCCATCCATCCATTTATCCATCCATCATACATCTATCCATCCGGATCCATCCATCTATCCATCTATTCATCCATCCACTATCAATATTCATCCATCCATCCATTAAGTCATTAATCCATCCATTCATCAATCCATCCATCCATCCATCCATTCATCCATCCATCCATCCATCCATCCATCCATCCATCCATCCATCCATTCATTTATCCAATCATTCATTCATCCATCCATTCATCAATCTATCCATCCATCCATCCATCCATCCATTCATCCATTCATCTACCCATCCATCTATCCACTCATTCATTCATTCATTCATCCTTCTATCCAATCATCTACCCATCTATCCATCCATCCAAGCAAGCAAGCAACCATCTATCCAACATCCCATCCAGCCCTCCTTTTTCTTCTCCCTCTATTCCTTCACCCATCTACCCCAAAAAGCCATTCACATTCAAATTTGAATAATTCAAAGTCCAACCATAACCTAATCTAATGCGACACCAAAAGATAAACGATGATGCTAGGAAGATTAAAATGAATTTTTTCAGCGCGATAAGAAAATCATTAACGGACTAGAGTGACTAAAACCTATCCTATCGCCGCAGAACGCATTTTGAAATGTCATTTTCCTGAACAGAATGAAATGTGGTCAACAAAGAAAGCATTTATCATGATCTTTTTGTTTCTTTCAAAAACCACAACAGTTTCCATCGATGCTGTTCTGATACATTATCTAACCTCACGAGTGATTACTATTTTATCAGCCTGTATGAAAAGATGTTTAGGGATTTAGTTAGAGTTTAATTAGCGATTGACAAAGTGAAAATACTTTATTCTTTGTGGCTGTGACAGACAAGAAATTAAAATTGATTGATTAGATAAAAATTGTAGTTTTTTCTGGTTTTAATTTAAAGAGCAAAAGTCATGCTTTGTGCTATGTACCTTTTTTATAATCAGTCTCGTCACATTCGAGAACTAGAAAATGTGAATGTTTTTCTTTTACTTTTCTTCCGTTTATCTTTATTCTTCTCAAGTTCTTCTTTCTTTCTTTCATTGATTGATTGATTGATTCATTCTTTCTTTTTCTTCCTTGCTTCTTTCTTTCTTTCTTTCTTTCTTTCTTTATTCATTTATTGTTCATTCATTCATCCATTCATTTATCTTTCTTTCTTTTTCTTCCTTCCTTCTTTCTTTCTTTTTTTCTTTCTTTATTCATTCATTTATTGTTCGTTCATTCATCCATTCATTCATTTATCTTTCTTTCTTTCTTTCTTTCTTTCTTTCTTTATTCATTTATTGTTCGTTCGTTCATTCATTTATTCATTCATTCATCTTTCTTTCTTCCTCTCTTTTTCTTTCTTTCTTCGTTTTTCTTTATCATACTATTTCTTATTTCTTATTTCTACTTGATCAGCTACAGGAAGCATATGGATCTTGAAAATATTTTATCCATCTATCCTGGTGAAATATCAAAATATCAAAATGCATAAATTAAGATAAGTTAATTGAGGTCGTCGTTCGCGGATGTACTATTAAGTTTCATGAAACTTTGCGGCACACAATTACTCCAACATATATGAAAGTTCCAAAATTGAAATAATACTGTTGGTCACCGTCTTTGGTTTTTGAGCTTCAGCTCGAGGAAAATCGACTATTTAGAAGAAAGTGTTCCCCTACATCGGGCTTCCTGTGCTATTATCTGCGCGCGCTTATATTTACGTCATGATTACGTCAATGATTTATATGACGAAACAAACAGAACATTTCAAACCAAGATCAAAATGTGAAACGGAAACTTGCAGGAGATAAAACCCTTCAGGTAGGAAAAAAAAACTTTCTTTCAAGTTTGATAATTTCTTGTATCAAATTATTTTAGAGTCTTACGCTAAACTGTCATTTTTATAAATGTTTTTTTTTACTAAGAGCGTAATTTTTCCCCCTGTTCAAACATTGTTTTTACAATACAGTTCTTGGCTTGAGTTGTTTTCATATCAATGCATCTTATCTTCCCTTAACGGTAAACAAATTATACTCAAGGGAATGACATATGGTCCTTCAGTTTATAACATTTTGTTGTTGCTTGTTTATATTGTTGTAGTGCCAGTTATGAAACTGTCCAAGATGATGAGTTGTATGAGGCGTAACGTTTTCCCATTTCAGACCACGTGTCATTCCCCAGAGTATCATTTCTTTGTTTAATGGTTGCACATGAGAAGACAGATGAATATGGATACAACTCAAACAAAGAATCTTATTCTCAAGACCATGTGTCATTCCCTAGAGTATCATTTCTTTGTTTAACGGTTGCGCATGAGAAGACACATGAATATGAATACAATTCAAACAATGAATCTCATTCTCAAGGGAATGACACGTGGTCTGAAATGGGAAAACATACAATAAAAGGGTTAACATTAATATGTTTTCATCTAAATAAATTCCAGGTAGCTTTGCTTGCTTTGGGCCTTCAAAAATCCAACCATCCTAACCATGTCTGTGGATATTGTCTACCAAGCATCCCAAGGTCACCTCTTTAACGTGAGAAATTTATTAGAACACGGCATCCTTCCAGATGCAACCAATAGCAATGGAGAGACGGCTCTGTTCCATGCAGCTCTTGAAGGACATTTACATGTTGTTATAGGCCTACTTAAATATGGTGCAGATCCAAACAGGTAACTGATACAAGCTAGATGGCTGATGTAATTATTTTAATCATTTTTAGATATTAAATATGTGTGAATTTGTATTTGTCCTTGATGATGCTAGCATATACACCTATTTCAATAAATGTTGTCGCAGCCGAAAGCAACAAACGACAAGCGACAAGCCAAGAACACCTGCAAGCAATGCTTCAATTAGCTTCAAATTGGGGACAACACTTAAATAATGGAACAGTTGCAGCCTACTATAATCTAATTCTTTTTGGTGCCTCCTTAGATGCTCTGTCAATGGACTTTCTCCAGTGAACGCTGCCTGCTTCAAAGATAACGATAAGTCACTAGCTGCATTGCTTTATCACGGAGGCCGTCTGGAGCATCCAACACTCAGTGAATCAGCTGTGGTAACTGCTCAAAGATATCGAAGCAGACGAGTTAAGAAATACATCACAAGGATAAAAGAAGAGCAACTGATGAACTTTACTGGAGATTTTGTGGATGTTATTGACAAGGTAAAGGACGCGGCATCCTCGGTATGTGAGCCAGTATATTCCCAAGATCAAAAGCCTCCATCTCCCATACAGGGTCTGTGAGTCAGCATATTCCCAGATCAGGAGCCCATTACTAGGAGCATCCATCTCCCATACTGGGTCTGTGAGCCAGCATATTCCCAGACCAGGAGCCCATTACTAGGAGCATCCATTTCCCATACTGGGTCTGAGAGCCAGCATATTCCCAGATCAAGAGCCCATTACTAGGAGCATCCATCTCCCATACTGGGTCTGTGAGCCAGTATATTCCCAGACCAGGAGCCCATTACTAGAAGTATCCATCTCCCATACTGGGTAGGTGAGCCAGCATCTTCCCAGATCAGCTTTTTTACATTTTTCTTTGTCTTTTAGGAAAATAAGGAAGAGGAGAAAAGCATCAGTGATGAGTTCCAACCAGGAAGCTGCTCTTCCATACCATTTACGGACACCGACCAACTCACCACACTACACGAAGGAGTAAGGTTTTCTTTTATTGGTCCTCATGTGACTTTCAGAAATGGTTGTTGGAACAGAATAGCTGTTACTGTCAAGACGTCGGAGTCTAAGGAAGATATGGTAAAAGACTTAGAAATGCTAAGGTACGTTGTATATTTAAACGAAAATGGGCTCAAGTACAGGTCCAAACTTTGATCCTCAGTGAGCCTCAAATAGACCATTTTCGAGATGCACGAGCGCTTTCAAAAATATCGCAGGCGCAGGCATGAAAAAGAGGCATTTTCGGGCAAGATCACGCGCGCTATTGACTCTGTCCGAAAATGCCTCGAGATCATGTAAGCGCCTGCGATATTTTTTAAAGCGCTCGCGCATCTCGAAAATGGTCTATTGGAACATTGCAAAGTTTAACCCTTGTCCAACTTCCGGTATGAAAATCTGCTCGATCCCGCAAAGGTTATAAAGCAAATTATTTGCCGACGTAATCTCAAAGGAATTGTCAGAAAATCTACCACGAACTAACATATCAATAATACTTCAATGAAATGTATTTCCAGCAATTTACGTCATCCTCGCGTTGCTATGATACTGGCTGGCGTCAGCTCACCAAATACCGGTTTAACCAGTTTGCTTCTGGATTATTTCAAGTTGGGCAACTTGCACCACGTGCTGTATGTGTCGAAATTACGCCTGACTTTGGTCCAGCGGATCACTATATTATTTGATATATCAAAAGCCATGAAATACATCCACAAGAAGAGGATTCTACATTGCTACATCAATCCATACAGTGTTCTAATTAATGGGGTTTTCAGGGCCAAAATTGGAAACTTCGAGCATGCGCAGAGGATAGATAACGAGTTATCAGAATGTACATCTGTCAATCATATCGGTGAGCAACACGCGTGGATGGCTCCTGGGCAGCTGAATGGGGAACCAGCTAACAAGAGTAGTGATGTATACAGGTAGAGTTTATTTATTTCAAGTTTAGGGGCAAGGCCAAAGCAATGGTCCAAAATAGGGACCAGATATTGATTTAGGTGGTGGGTACCGGTAAATACTGCGCAGATAACATATTTTTGTTGTTTGAAAAACTTATTGACCATTTCTGTCATTGATTACAGTTTTGGAGCAATGATGTGGGAATGTTTAGCTACCAAACAGCCTTGGACATGGTTGACCGGCAAAACCATATTTCAAGCCTTATGTGAGGAATGTTTACGACTTCCAATACTCCAAGACTGGCCAAGAAGCCTTAAAAAAATCCTTACTGAATGCACAGGACCAGAGCAAGAGCGCTCAGACTTTGATACGATCTCCGAACATCTCGATATCATCCGAAAAAGTGACCTTAAAGTACCGGAAGAAATTTTAGAAAGCGCGTTCGAAATGTGGTTGACTGGAAAGCGCAATATTACAAAACAACGTAGAAAATCAAGTGGTCTAAGACCATTAGCTTCGAAGATTTCAAGGAATATTTCAGCTCTGGTAATGGATAGTGAGAGTGAGGAGGAAGAAGAAGACGATGCGAAAGTTCGATTGCTGACAACGAGGAGACGGTCGTCTTCGTTGGGCTTGAGTCGTCGCAGGAACGCCATCCAACAAGGCAAGTACTACCAAAACAGGTAGAGTGACAATCGGGCTCGAGAAAAACCAGTTGTGACTAGCATTAAAGATAGACAATTAGACAAGCTAACTAGCCGCTCAGGGCTCAGGAATGTTATCAAAAGTGTCTAGCTTTAACGCTAGTCGCAACTGGTTTTTCTCAAGCCTGATTGTCACTCTACCTGTTTTGGTAGTAAGCGTAGGACTACTTTTAATGATTTGACAAAATATGATCGATCTCAACACTAGGTTTCCATTCATTATCCCTTAAAAACAGAAGTGAATAATTCCAAGCCTTAAGGTCAAGCAAGAGGTCACCTTAATAGACCTTTTTAGCTAGTTAGGCGAAGTGTTTTTCCATTTGATTCTCTTGATTATGTAAGATTATTTGTTGGAATTTTATCCATTTTCTTTCCCATATGTGCAACTCGTTTGAGGGCGCGGCTAACTGACAGATTGAACCCTTAAACAACCTCTGGGCTGATCTAAGCCAGGGCATGGCTTACTCACAGATCGAACCCTGAAAGAACCTCTGGGCTGATCAAAGTTAGGGCATGGCTAACTCACAGATGGAACCCTAAAAGAACCTCTGGGCTGATCTAAGCCAGAGCATGGCTAACTCACAGATGGAACCCTGAAAAACAACCTCTGGGGTGAACTAAGTCATGACACGGTTAACTCACAGATCGAATTTAAACCCAATTTCTTATTTATACCATGTTTATTGCAGGAATGTTAAATGTTATGACCGCGTTTCACCACTCTAACAAGAAAGATCTAAGAAAACAAAAAGACACTGAGAAATATGGACTTGAAGTGGCGGAAGAGTTAGCGACGGTCCGTACTTTATGGAAAACAGCCAAAAGCCATGTGAAACACCGCTGGGCAAAAGAAATGTTTATTCGTAGAAAGCTCGAAGGAGATATCAAAAGAATGAAAATTGTCAAGAGGTTTAGGGAGGGGAGTAGTGACTTGAAGGTAAGTTTTATTTTTGCATATAAGTGCATGAATTAATTGCCACGAGGGTTTTCCTCAAGGTTTTCCTCCCTCCATAAAAATCAACATGTGAGTTGAGTTTGTTTGATGTGTTGTTCTCTCCCTTGTCACGAGAGTTTTTCTCCAGGTTCTCTAGTTTTCCTCTCCATAAAAATCAACATTTGAGTTAAGTTTGTTTGATGTGTTGTTCTCTCCCTTGCCACTAGGGTTTTTTCGGGTTCTCCTTTTTTCCTCCCTCCATAAAAATCAACATGTGAGTTGAGATTGTTTCGTGTGTTTTTGATTCAAAGGTAATTTTCTTTTTACAGGCAAGACAGGCCCAGAAGGGACAACGAGTTCGACGCCTAAGTCACGGTGAACAAAGCATCGCCAGACTACGAACTATAGCTTACAAGTATGAAAAGTGGGACTGGGCTCGATATACAACTGGCCACCAATATCCCCTTCCTGAGGATAAATATAAACTTTCTGAAGGAGACGACGATGAAGATGTTGAAGATGTAGAAGATGTAGAAGAAGAGACGGTCATTTCAAGGGATGTTTTGAAAGAGACCGATTCGAGTAATCTTCACTTTTTACCTCTGGTAACTGACAATATCAAAGAAGAAGATGAACAACTGGAAGGATCGATAGACGAGAGATTTGATGATGGGGATAATATTGAAAGGACAATTGCTGGGAATGCTGAAAAAGTGGAGGCGTTGGAGCAGAGTGATAAACATGAAAAACAAGTTGAAGGACGAGAACAACAGGAACAAGAATATAATGAGAATGAAGATGTGAAACAAGCTGTAAAGAAAGAAGGAAAAGAAGAAGAAGGGAAACTTGATGATAAAGAAGAAGGCGAAGGCGAAGGCGAAGCCGAAGCGGGGGAAGGAGATGGAGAAGAGGTAAAGGAGGGCGAAGAACAAGAAAGAGAAGAAGAAGGAAAAGAAGAAGAAGAAGGGGAACTTGATGATAAAGAAGAAGGCGAAGGCGAAGCCGAAGTGGGGGAAGGAGATGGAGAAGAGGTAAAGGAGGGCGAAGAACAAGAAAGAGAAGAAGAAGGAAAAGAAGAAGAAGAAGGGGAACTTGATGATAAAGAAGAAGGCGAAGGCGAAGGCGAAGGCGAAGGCGAAGGCGAAGGCGAAGGCGAAGGCGAAGGCGAAGGCGAAGGCGAAGGCGAAGGCGAAGGCGAAGGCGAAGGCGAAGGCGAAGGCGAAGGCGAAGGCGAAGGCGAAGGCGAAGGCGAAGGCGAAGGCGAAGGCGAAGGCGAAGGCGAAGGCGAAGGCGAAGCCGAAGCGGGGGAAGGAGAAGGAGAAGAGGTAAATGAGGGCGAAGAACAAGAAAGAGAAGAAGAAGGAAAAGAAGAAGAAGAAGAAGAAGAAGGCAATGGTGGTGATGACTTACAAGATAACAAAGATAATAAAAATAAGAGCCGTAAAGATGAGTTCGTTGATGTTTCAGCTGACAAGAGCTCCGGTAGCAAACACCAACACAGCGAAAATGAATCACAAAGTCCTGATACAAACGGCAATAAAACCAGTAATGAAGACATAAATGCTAAAAACAACAGCAGCTCAGACAACCTTAGAACCGGAGGTATAAATAGAGAGACCAGCCATACGAGTGAGGACAGAGAGAGTTCAGGGAAGGTATCTCTTAGTACAGATGCTGTGAATATCTTGGATGAATTTTCTCAGTGGTTGGATGATTATTGTGAAGGGATTTCTTCAGATTTTGAAGACGACGGTGAAATTGAATCTACAAATTTAAATGATGTTCTTGAAGCTAATGAATCCTCAAGAGATGTCACTCCTGAGAACGACTTTCAACAGAGTGCAAGCAAAGAAACACTTCTTGATAAGGAACTAGAGTCTCCATGTGAAAACGGCTCTAATAGGTCAGATGAACAGCCAATCACAGCGGATATGCCGTTGACAAGCAAAGAGGATGAATTAGAAAGAGTTCAACCCAGTACTAGTGGAATAACTTTTCTAGAGACCCCTAATTAACTGTTCTGAGGCTGAGGCCGGAAAAAAATGGGTCGCGTTGGTATTGCAGCGCATTGTGGGACTGTTTTAGGGGACGAAATACACGCAATCTTGCAAATATGTTCCCTAACAGTCCTACAATGCACTGAAATGCCAACTCATTTTTCCCCCGGCTCTGACTAGGAATGGCTTATAAATAAGAGAAATTAATTTCTGGTGTGTCAACTCAAAGCTCGCTTCGCCTAGAATCTTAAGTTAAATATCATTGATAGATTTTCTTTACATTACCTTATATATATTATTTTTATTTTAAACCAATAGACTGATACTGAATAAACGGATAAAAAAGATAAAATATTGTGGTAGATGTAGTTTGATAGCCTCCATATCTCATGAAAAAATCAATATTTGGGAATATTACCTTATTTGGAAGTGAACGTTATCCCTCTTTGATGTTTTTTCTGCTATTTCAAGCTGTAAATTCTCGAAAACTTGAATGAAAACTTGTAAATATTGTAGCGATGAAATATTTCAAACTGTCCACCATCTTGAATTTAGCTTAGTAACCTGGTATATTATGGCAAAGGAAGCCCAACAATTTAAGACAAGGTGGGCTTTATTCCCCATCATATTTGAGTAGAGTTGCTTGTTACGTTCTCTCCTGTGGCTTCGAGTCGAGGGGTTTTCTTTTAAACTTCGATTCCATCCTGGAATAAGGGCCACGACCCTTGTTATTTCTTTTGCTCACCGGCTCTCTACGCCTCTTTCTTTATGAATATTATATACTTTGAATGTTCTGGGATTGAAGTAAAGTGACCGCCACGCCGGATAGAATGAACAAACAAACAAACAAACAAAAAAGAAAAAAGGAAAGAAAGAAGAAAAGAAAACAAGAAGCAAAATAAAGTTAAGAAACAAATTAAAAAGAAACACACACAAAAAATAAAACATTATAAACATAAACAGAATACTCGATCATCAATTCAAAATGTCTGGTTTAGTGATTTTATTTAGAAATGAACTCAGTGGTGGTAAACTGATACACGAACAATAAAATTTCTTCAGTTTTCTGCAAACCAATGTATTTTAATTTTGGGCAGTTATTTGCTTTCAATCTTGGCCAATCAAAATATATATGAATGGTAAAGAATCTTATTCTCCAGAGAGTGAATTTGTGGTCTGAAATGGGTAAACATTACGCACACCGGTCAAAAAGATCCATTGGGTTCCCTGTGCGTTTTATTAAAACAAAAAACCTTTACTGGGCTTCCTGTGTCAGTGTCCAGTCTTTACCGCGTTGTTTTCCCGCTCATTCAGGTGTTCTGGAACAATAACAAAAACATGGACGAAAAGAAACCCAATTCCAACCAGATATTCAACGCAGTACGCTACTTTATCCCCACAGAATGCACCGAGGAGGTATGTACGACTAATTTTTTTAATTTTTACTGCGATCAAAATCGTAATTCTCAATAAAACAAAGGATCTGCTCTTGTCATCTGCTCAAGTTTAGACTTGCCCAATTGTGCATATCTAAGCTCATTTCTGGACTGATTGCTATTGTTTTTGAGTGTCAACGACTCCACATTCGTATATTTCAACTACTTCGAGATTTTTGAGCACCGTTTGGTTCTAACAGATGATATTATAAGCTATAAATACAAGTTAGTATGCACATGCAGACTCGCTTTCCATACACTAGCTTAATCCATAAAATTAACCAGTGATCTAAGAACGTGTTCACACTCATATGCTCGGAAACTTGTTGCCTGAAATTATACTAAAGGTCCCAACCTCGTACTCGGGTACCGTAGTACCTTTATTCGTGTTAATGCTCAGCAAGAATTGCACTCTTGAGCACCGTGCTTGGGAACCATGTGTGAACACGCTCTGTAAGCTAAAAATTATTTACGTTAAAGTTATATTTAAGCTTATTTTCTTATATTTTTATATTTTATCTTCTATATTTTTAAGAAATTCCGGTACACCAGTGATTTCTATCTACTGAAAATGAAATTTCGTCGTTTCATTTTATATATATATATATTTTTTTTTTATTAGTTTATGAAATTCTGCTTTGATCTCATATTTCAAAGCCAGACAAATTACAGCACTTTTCATTTGCATATTTATGTGACCTACCAACTCCAGACGTCTGGCATTTTGGCCTCCGCCAATCAAACTTATGATTAAGGGCTGAGTCCATTCCAATCACTAGCGATAAAGAAATTCCTTCGTAAAAATGCCTATCTAGTCATGGAAATTTCCTTATCAGATTAAACTCAGCCTTTCTGTAAGTTTGATGAAGACCTCAGAAGTAAGTTAGGTCGCAAAAATACGAAAAGTGCTAGATCTAGAGGCTGGTGCTCACAAGCGCATAAGCACAAGCATTAAAGCATAAGCATAAGGATCAAAACGTTGCATTCTCATGCTTATGCTTATGTCGCTGAATCATCCAGTGATGACGTACACTCTTATGCTTATGCTAACTGTATGTCGCTAGTGAGGACCAGGCTTAAATTTTATATACCTGATATTACAGTTCACATTTAAAAAAAGATTAAGTCTCTGACTTACATGTATAAAAATTGAACTTTAAATTGTATTGCAGTCTGTTATTGATCAATTTGTTATTCAAGATTAGAGTGCTTTTCTGCAATATTCCTAAATTTGAGATGTCAATACAAAATTCACTCTGGGTATCCTGTGCTCAGAAGAAAGGAAGACTGGAACTAAAGTATTCAAATTTCCACAGGAACCCTATAACAGTTATTCTGTTTGTTTTTAGGTGAAGCAAATACTGAAACAGGAAGGGGCAAAAAAGGAGTTCTACATTAGTGATTTGGTAACACATGTGATATCAGACACAGAAGATGAAGCTTTGATAAATGATGCAAAGGAATATGATTTACCGATAGTGACGGTGAGTAAGACGTGAAATAAAGTCACTATAGACCTCTTGCGTTAATGGTACCGACTCCCCTTAGTTACTGTTGCTATGTCTCACAAGCTCAACAAATTACAGTGTCGCTAGAATATCTTAGAATTTTGTGGAAAGTTGATTATATGTTTACTGTCCTTTGCAAAATAAAATAAAATTGTCTCGTAATCCTTGTAGTACTCTTTGGAACAAATACTTTGTAGTTGTTTGTGGGACAATAATTTAATTCCATTGAGAAAACTGCTGCAATGGTGATTGGTTTGCTGAAACCATGAATTAATTCCAAAATCAGCTCAATTTGGAGGACAAAACAATACAATTTCAATTCTCAGGAGAGTAGAATTCTATTGAATGTCCTCGAATAAATTGAGCTGCTTTGGGAATTAATGCAAGGGCTCTGCTAATAGAAAACCCCTATCCTTGTTTTACGAGGGTAGTACCAAATTTCATGATCAAATTGGAGTTTAGAAGTTGATTTTTGTGGAGAGAGGAAAACTGGAAAAAAACCTTGAAGCACAGGAGAGAAATGACAAACAACTCAGCAGTCTGCTCACATGATTAACATCCAAGGATCGAATTAGACATCCCAGCAGGACACACCTCCACCCCCCATTGCTTTCCAAAGGAAGTATTGACCTCTGTCATCATGGCTTAGTAAAGATGAGTAGCACGATCACGCTACCAAACGAAGGATACTTTTTTCTTTATTTTATTTCTTGCACAGTATGCAACAGGAAGCTTTAAAATTTGCGCATATTACCAATATTTCATTGGTTCTTTGGATGAACTTCAAATTTGCACTCAGCGAAAGGAATAGCGAGTAAAAATACAATAATTTGCACTAAAAGTGTTAAATTATGCATGTAACGCGTTACATTTATGATTGCACGCGTGCGCTTTCAAAAGCTTTTTGTGGCTGATATTCAATACAACACTGCAAGACCAAAGAAAATATGTTCAGCATCTAAAAATGAGAGAACTGACAGAGTTTTGGAATCATCGCTTTCTTGTAGAGTGTAAAAATACCACAAAAGTATTTCACATCGTAATGTAACGCTTAATGAGATTCGAAAGATCCCTTCTGGGTTTTCCTAATCCCTGATGCCATAAAGTTCAATTACCGCTTGAAACACATACCATTGCAATGGGCTTGTTATGATAGATAATTCCTGTTAATTATACGGCATAAAGTAATATATTGACAATGCGAGAGCGGTTTAAAGACGACTGAAACAACATTAAACCATTCCACGGACTGCTAATTCTAGTCTTGGCTCACCACTTTAAATAAATTCCCTAGTATTAAATCTTATATTCTCTCCCACTAAAATCACATCATCCTGTTGGGCATGTAATGACTTGCATGCTGTGGAAGTTATATTAATTTTGAAGCCGTAAAACACGAGATATTTCCCTTTGAGTAAGACTGAAACACTTTTTGTGATTGTTGCTACGCACATAATGTGTAACGAAGGAGCAGCAGGTGTGACGAGCGCCATGAAATTATGATATTCTTCCAATGGTTTTGCCGTTTCAAGAGTTTTCGAGTTATTGCTTCTTGCCCCAAGACTAAAATGTATCATATATCATTTATCATATATATGTATCATTTTGGTATGTAAAGGATTAAAGTTATTATTATATATCAGTAGATAGGGGTGGTCTTTGAATAATTACAGGGCTTCTGTACGAAATACTCGTGTTTCATATTGCGTGATTTCCGAGGTCAACTATGTAGGTCTTGTCCACAGTGTGATTATGAATTCCTCAAACCAAGTTTCCGGTGTTTCACGCAAAAAAACTGCACAGTTAAGAAAAGCAAACGAAAAGCAAGAGAAAAATAGGGCATACTATGAAAGAAATCGTGAAAAGATCATTGAAAAAGCCCAGGAGAGACGGCGGAAATGCCGAGAATTACGCTCACGTGTAAATACGCGTAGCTCTATCAAGACACAGGGGCAGTGATGTGTTGAAAGGCCATTTTTACTTAAGAGAGAACATTCATAATATGACATACACTCTTGACAGCAAGCGTTTAGCTGTGGTGTATGCTGGCACCGTGCGACACATATGTAGTGAACTCACTGTAAAGAAAAATACTAGACGCAAAACTATTTACAAGCTATCCTTAGCTCAACATGAAGAGATTATTGCTTCTATGTAAAGGTTTAAAACCTATCTATTATTTATGTTAAATATTTTCAATTATTAAGCTTAAAACATGCAAAACCTGAGGTTCAGCCACGCCCACAAGGAATCATGGGTAGTCTTAATATGCATTTTTCAGTGTCTCAAACTACTACTATTTAGCTAAAATGTGTTAATATTATGATTTATGATCAAAACAAAGTAAAATATACAATTAAAACAAATTTCTTGAAAACTTTGTTTTTGGGGTCTATGTTACACTTGGTGGAGGCATGATTGTGCTACTCATCAAAGTTCCTTGTTGGAAGTAGTTTATTACATTGATTTATAATTAGATTGGTCCATAGCACTGACTTTTAAAATTTTCTTTCAATTTTTAGCAAACTTGGGTGACGATGAGCAAGAAAGCTGGAATGAAACTTCCGTATCCTTTTGTTAGTAGAATTATGATTCTTATAATTATAGAACTACACTGGCTTCCTGTTGAATAGCCCTCTTTAATTTTGGGAGTAATGTTTTCCCATTTCAGACTATGTGTCATTCCCTTGGGAATAAGATTCTTTGTTTGAGAATTCATGTGTCTTCTCATGGGCAACTGTTAAACAAAGAAAGTGTAAGTCTGTTAAATAGCTACCATCATCATCATCATCATTCATTATCAAATTATTATCATTAATATTATCATTAACCCATACATTTAAATATTCAGCCAATTAGTAAGTCAATAATGATTTCTGTCAAGATGCCACAAGAAAAGCTTTTATTTCTCATTCTACAAATATTATTTGAACCTTGACTAACATTCTTAGTACCAAACCATTCTCGCCCCATAAAGGTGGTTTGTTCTCTGGGATCATAATATGCCCTTCACAGGTACAGTACACTACAGTAGTAAATTCATATATTTTAGTTGTGCGCAGCCTAAATCAAGACTGTGTTTGATCATAAAAAGCCAGTGGCACAGATTATACAGTAATAAGCATGCAGATTCTCTGGTGTTCCTCCCTCTTCAAAACCAAACACAGTTTGATCTGTGAGTTACTGTACCCATATATGGCCTGACTTAGATCAGCCCATACTGTAGTTTGTTTCAGGATTTGATCTGTGAGTTAGCAGTGCCCTGACTTACAGTAGATCAGTCCATAGTTTGTTTCAGGATTTGATCTGTGAGTTAGCAGTGCCCTGACTTAGATCAGCCCAGAGGTTGTTTCAGGGTTCGATCTGTGAGTAAGCAGTGCCCTGACTTACAGTAGATCAGCCCAGAGGTTGTTTCAGGGTTTGATCTGTGAGTTAGCCATGCCCTGACTTAGATCAGCCCAGAGATTACAGTATTTATTAATTTTTAGGGTTTTTATTCTCTAGAATTGTCTAAATAAGCTTAGAATAAGGTGATTGATACATGAAGTAACAAATGAATGTTAGTTGGTCATGAGGTTCTTACCCCAACATAATTCCCAAAATTCAAAATCTAATTATATCTAAATTTTTAATTATTTCCATTAGATTCCTTGTGATGATCTTGACAAGTTGTGGGCCATGGTGACATACCATGGCGGCACATGCCAGCTGAACTTGACACCATCGTGTACTCACCTTGTTGTACCTAAAACCTGTGGGGTAAGCTTTGTACATGTATAGTTCAGTCAGTCAGGCAGTCAGTCAGTCATTCTGTCTGTCTGTCTATCATTCAATTATTTCTGCATGTGAGTAGAGTTGCTACATGTACTGTAGGTTCTTTCCTTGTATGCGTTAAGGATGTTTCCTTTGGTTTCCAGCTCTCTGCAAAAATCAAATTCTAAATTCAAGAGCATTTGAACTCAGAAGAAGAAGTTTAAGAGCCTTTTTGTTTTACTAAATCTCACTCAAACTACTGTTATCCTCATTGTGTCAGCTATTTATTTGGGTATATTTGGACTCTTTCTAGGAAAAGTATGATGCTGCCATCAAATTGGAAGGAAAAATCAAAATAATCACCCCTAGTTGGATCATAAACTGCATTAAAAGTGACAAACTACTTGACGAACAAAGTTATATACCATCAGAAGAAGCTGATACAAAAGACTTATCAAAGAAAGAGGAAGATACTGATAATACTGATGTTTCCATGACAACCTCTTCCAAACCAAGTTCGCCAACTGATCCCTTAAAAACTAAAGAGCCAATCAGTAGTGTCCTCATGAGTCCTGTTTCTACAGAATCTGGAAATCCAAATAACAAACATGAAGAGAAAGATGGAGTAGTAGAAGTAAGAGAAACTCCAGTAAAAACAGAAGGGGAGTCGAGTCATAAATACCAGTTTTTAGAAAATATGGTTTCTCGGCATGAACCTTGTGCAGTACAGCTGGAGCCACAGGTTACAGACAAACAAGTTGAGACAGCAGAAGATAGAAATGGAAATAATATAATACAATTGGAAACCTCTGAACAATGTAAGTATTATTTGTAGAATATTAACAGTTTTTGTATCTTTTTTTCTACTAGACTCAGTCACATTGAGGTACATGTGACGTCATGTTGGTTTCAAGACTTTAACAAAAGATTTGATCTTGGTTTCTTTTGTTATATCCTCCAACATGGCGGCCATGTCTTTTTAGTCTACCGATGGTAAGGGATGCATGTCACTATCTCTGGAGCATAGTCGTATAAATTATAAAAAATGTTAAAACGAAATCAAGGGTGGAGTAGTAGTACTGTACGTAGTGCACTCTGGACTTAGCATTACATGAGAGTAGAGTTTGTTACAGACTTATGTCTCTTCCTGGATTCCAGTGTTTTCTCTGGGTCGTCTGGTTACCCCCTCCTCAAAACCTAACTTTTTTTCTATTTTTTTTTCTTTTCCTAACATGCTCAATTCCAAATCCAGTATCAAAAATATCTCAATATTAATCTGTTAATTATTAAATATTTATAAGATATTTATCCAGACCTACATGTAATATTCTTATATTCTTATCACTATTTTGTTTTCAGCATTGCTGCTTGCTGGGTGTGTATTTGTAGTCAGTGACTATCAGGACTGTATGGACCATAGTATCCTCAACACATGGATTGAGGTATGTTGTTCACTACATCTACATCTACATCGGTAGTTCCTTTATTTGAAATTTAACTGCTCTTAATGAAAGCAGAAGGTGTACATGTACACTTTACCCCTTCTCTCCAGCAGTGCTCTGTTTTAAAAGCATTAAAAGCTGAAGCTACAGTGTACACGGATTAGAAAGAAGTCAAAACAGAAGTGAGAGATCCTGAGCTTCAAACTGATGCATTTGGACCTATGCTAACCAACTGAACTACATCTACTCCTACAGTAGCTACTACTCATATTGTGTAGCAGTAGTGCACTCCTCTCTCAAAGTTCTCTGGGGTCTTGGGTGGAGGGAGGAAAACCAGAAAACCTCAAAAAAATAACCTTGAATCAAGAGAAACCTATTAAACTCTACTCTCGAACCTTAGAACCCAGAGGTGAGAGGCAAGTACACTACCACTGTGCTACACCGCGGTCCTTGATTCCTACTTGTGTTGCATGTGTGATTTTTTGTCAAAAAAAAACAATCAACAGAGAACACAATGTAATTATACAAGTTCTTTCATAAACTGCCTCAACAGTGCAGACACACTAACTGTGACCACTTGAAGAAAACTGACCAATCAGATAACACCTAAAAACAATGACATTCTAACAAAAAATGTTGGGGTCAATCGGCTTTAAGAATTCGCTACTGGTATTTTTACAAGGTTTTGTTCTAGAATTTACTTTTAATTATTATCGTTTGAGATTCAGGATTTTTCGAAGACAGGAGGCGGAAAATACTTCCTATATCCACTTGGGATAATTAGACCTTTCACCACTGTTTTTTAAACAGAAATTACACTCATTTATCGATGCTGTTTTGTGTTTTCCTGTTCATGTTTACATTTAATGTGAAATGGCCGTGAGAACGTGATGATCTGATTGGCTAATACTGTTATCAGTTCAATCTCTGTCTAGTGGTCCCGGTTAGCGTGTCTGCACTGTAAGCTAATTGCGTGTTATTTTTACCATTGTAGGTCATCAAGTCTAATGGGGGTCAAGTTGAACCATTCTACACTCAGAGATGTACTCATCTGCTTTGTCTGAACAAGTGTGGCAAGCTGTGCCCTAAGGTAATAGAATAGCCCTTCAATCCAATCCATACATTGACCTCTTTACCTCGGTGTCTAATGTTTTACCATTTCGGACCGGATGTTTACATGTATTCTTTGGAGAATAAGATTCTTTGTTCATCGAGATGTATCCATATTCATGTGTCTTCTGGTGCAAAACCGTTAAACTAAAAATATGGTCTGGAATAAGAATTATTTAACATTATGCCTAAGCTAAGCCCTCGAATCAAGGGAGAGACCTAACAAACTCTACTTGCATGATATGTGATGATTAGTCCACCCCAGAGGTGAGGGACGGGTGTACTGTTTCTACATGACCCTTGATTCCCAATGTACCTTGTACTTGTTTCAGTGCGGAAAGCTTAGAGAGAACCAGTTTCTGTCTTAGTTAATAATAATAATAATAATTACATTTGTAGAGCGCAGTTTATCATAATAATGTTCAGCTGCACTGATTAAAAATCATATAGTCAGAATGTTCATAAAGCAATGCAATTTATGATTATTATGTCAAAATCTATAACTAAAATTAATAATATGCCTTTTGAAATAGATGCGTTTTCAAGTGTTTCTTGTTTTATCACACAAACTAAACTTGTTCTTGCACTCATCATTTCAAGGCTTTAGCTGATGGAAAAAAGATAGTCACAGCACATTGGCTAAATGATGTTCTCACAGACAAGAAGATGGTGAAGCCATCAAACCCTTTGCACTTTCCTGTCCCCTTTCCCTACAAGATGTCTGAATGTAAAAACCTGGTAAGCAAGTAATTATCAGGAAACAATAATTCAGTTATTGGATAAGGTTGAGCATGATGTAATAAGTTATCAAGACCAAGGCTGTGTTATCTGCCGAAGCTATAAGCTGAGCAGGATAAAACAGCCAAGGTCTTGATGATTTAAGATTTATGCTTGTTTTAGGGTTTGATCTGTGAGTTAGCCATGCCCTGACTTAGGTCAGCCCAGAGGTTGTTTCAGGGTTCTATCTGTGAGTTAGCTGGCATGCCCTGACTTAGATCAGCCCAGAGGTTGTTTCAGGGTTCAATCTGTGAGTTAGCCGTGCCCTGACTTAATCAGCCCAGAGGTTGTTTCAGGGTTCAATCTGTGAGTTAGCTGTGCCCTGACTTAGATCAGCCCAGAGGTTGTTTCAGGGTTTGATCTGTGAGTTAGGATGCCCTGACTTAGATCAGCCCAGAGGTTGTTTCAGGGTTCGATCTGTGAGTTAGCGATGCCCTGACTTAGATCAGCCCAGAGGTTGTTTCAGGGTTTGATCTGTGAGTTAGCAATGCCCTGACTTAGATCAGTCCACAGTTTCAGTTTTTCATAAACTTGTTGATTTGTTTTGTTCTTATTCCTCTTCAGTCCATAACAGTAACAGGTTACACTGGTGCGGAGAGACTTCTGGTTAAGAACATGATATTTGTGATAGGAGCAACATACACAGGATATCTGTCAAGATCCAATACTCATATTATATGTAAAAGGTATTGGAAATAAATAATGTCCCTTGATATTTGGCTGAGTTGCTTGAGCATTCTTGTTGGAGGTCGTGGTTCGATCCCCGGCCCTACCAACACTCAGGGTCTTAAAATAACTGAGAAGAAAGTGCTGGCTTTGTAATAACATCTACAAATGGTTAGACTTTCAAGTGGCTTGGTTGACCACTTTTTATTTAAATGGCGGTTCTGTCTCTCCACACTTCATCATTAGTAACCAATATGGGAGGGAAGTAAAAGAACCACTGAGGACGTAAAGAAACCCTGGCAGTGACCATCCTCAGTGCCTACAGTACACCTCACACTAACCATCTCTTTGATTACATACACATACATGTACAGTATATTATTATATATCAATATATTTGAAAATAATGAAATTCAAGAGGTGAAGATTGGTGTCAGTTAATTGTTGTGAGTCCTACACTGTACGTTGGCCCTTAGTTCAATTTCTGCTCACTCCATATGCATATACAGTTTATTTTGAATAAAAAATATTATTCATTGTGGAAATGTAATAAAGAAATGATACTTATTTGTTTGTCTCATGATTAAGGGTCATTTGTAGTACCATCCAGTCTACACCATCGCCTGATGAAGACTAGCAGCTTGCAGTAGAAACGTTGTGGTCTTCTACAAATGACCCTCAATCGTGAGGCAAACAAATAAGTATCATTTCTTTAGAGTTTATTTTATTTACTAATTACATGATGTTGCTTGCTGGTATTTTCAGCTCAGATGGTGATAAGTACGACAAGGCCAGAGAATGGGGAATACCTTGTGTGAATGCTAAATGGCTTGGAGATATTGTCACATGTAAGTTATGAAATAGAGTCATATAGATGACCCCTTGATACATGTAGCCAGTTTTCCCTCAATAGGGCAATTCCAACTCAAGTTACAGAAGCATTGAGGAATATACCTCTTTATCGCGTGTCATTCTCTTGAGAATAAGATTCTTTGTTTGAGTTGTATCCATGTCTTCTCATGTGCAACCATTAAACAAAGAATTAATACTCAAGGGAATGACACATGGTCTGAAATGGGGAAACATTACGCCTTACCTAAAGAGGTCTCTAGACCTATGTTTTCCCATCACAAGACCAGTCATTTAGCCCTTGAAAATAAGTTTCTTTGTTGAGTTGTACATATTGCATTTGCACTGACTTCCACGATATCTCCTGGTTATTGCCTCTTCATACTGTAGTTTCTTATTGATAGTGAAAATTGATAGTGGATTTTTCCAGGACCTTGAAAGTTTTGGAGAATTGATTTACGTATGGTCCACTAGGCTATGGAAAAGTTATGGATTTTTTTGTAGCTTGTCTGCAGTATTGTTTTGCATTTGGTAAATGTATGTTGAATGTTAAAGCCATGATTTTGGCTTTATTTTTGTGCCATGTGTGGTTTTGGAAATTTGAGTCAAAGGGCTTTGGAAAGTTTTGGAAAAGATTTGGAAATTCTCACAGAGAATCCTGTACGAACCCTGTTAATAAATATTCTTTGTATTTTTCAGCTGCAAAAGTCCCTCCTTGTGCTCTTAAGAGGTATTCAGTGTTTGGAGAGAAAGATGACTTGTCTGTCAATATGGATCATGTCAAAGACCTCATGGGTAAGAAGCGATTGTGCTAAAAGTACTTGGGTGCATAGAAATTTGGAATGATTTTTGGTTGCGGCTCTAGTAGTGCATTAAGATGCACAATTTCTTTGTCAGCAACTTCCCTGAAAGTCTCTATATATTTTATTAATTTTCATTCAGACTTGAATTTCAATATCACCCAGTTTGTAAACTGGTTTTTGTGCTGCTGTTGTCTGCCTGTCTGCATGTCTGTTCTCTGTCTATCGGTCAGCTGGCCGGTCTAGCTGTCTGTCTGCCAGTTTTCTCACAATAACATTATATTGCTAATTATCTTTGTTGTAGACGCATGGAAGAATGACCCTACAGTACCTGAAAAAACATTAGACAATAAGGTGAGAATAGTTTATTTGCCTTAAATCAATTCAATGTTACATGTAATAGCTGAAGTGACATTTTATTCCAAGGATTCCAATGGAAAGAAAAGAAAGCAAGATGAAGTTGAGGTAACTGAGATTTATGATGAATATTAATAGGATATTTTACTGCTGTGTATATATTGTTAAACCAAGTCTCTCCTTCTTGCTTGCTTCCCTCCTTCCTTGCTTCCTTGCTTCTTTCTTTCCTTACTTCCTTCCTTCCTTCTCTGCTTCCTTCCTTCCTTCTTTGCTTCCTTGCTTCCGTGTTTCTTTCCTTCTTTGCTTCCTTCCTTCCTTCCTTCCTTCCTTCCTTCCTTGCTTCTTTCTTTCCTTGCTTCCTTCCTTCCCTGCTTCCATCCTTCCTTCTTTTCTTTTTTTCTTTCCTTTCTTTCTTTTTTTCATTTATCAATTCTTTGATTCGTTAAGTTGCCCAATTATTTATACTATATTTTTTATTCTTATTTTCATCAGGATACCGAGGTTGATGAATCCCAAACCAAGAAGCAAAGGTATGCCTGAATGCGTTTTAATTCATCTTGAAAAATAGACACTTAACTCAATACGGTAAAAGTAAACTACAGTACATGCTTCTTCTCCTCTAGATTCTCACACTCATCAACTATTGAAATGAATAGCAATACACCTCGTGTGCTGTTTACTGGTTTGTCTATCGGGAAAGTATCCAATCTAATGAAGGTAAATACATCATAAATCAGTTAATGTCATCACAATGTTCAACACATTTAATACTGAATACTGGATATTGTAAGACGCATTGCCATAAAGAATTTCCAGGCAAAAGTAATGAAAAGTATTATGTATTTCTACAAATAGGGATGTATTGGCTACAATAGGTAAAACATGTTGGTTTATCCTGGTTTGGGCTTCTAAAAGACTCTCGTTATAATTTAGCGCGATGACTCGAGCTGCAATTCACTATGCAAAGTAAAGAAAAGCATTCTGTATTTCTACAAAAAGAGATGTATTGGCTGCAATAGGCAAAACATGTTGGTTTAGCCTGGTTTTGGCTTCTAAAAGACTCTCGTTCTGCAATTCACTATGCAGTATTCAGTATTCACAAGACAACATTTTGTGGACATGTCGAAGTAGTTTCTAACCCTAGCCCTGATCTAACTCAAGTTTGTGTTTTTTTAGATGTTAACTGAGTTGGGTGGCGTTGCTGCAGAGTCCCATCGAACCTGCACGCATCTTGTTGCTACCAAAGTAAGTCTTTCCATAGTACCGTGTGTGGTTGGAGCTACTCAAAGCCCCACCCCTCCCTTCCCTCTCTTTCTGGCACTACTTGAAATATTAATAGACTAACATTCTTTTTTTTCCATAGATTATTCGAACTGTCAAGTTTCTTTCTGCTATTTCCACTGCACAATTCATAGTCACACCTAACTGGATAGAAGAAAGCCATGAAAAGAAACGATTTCTAGGTACATTCTTGCACAGTCTTCTCACAGCGTCCTCTTGTCTCCTCTCCTTCCTCTCCTCTCCTCTGCTCTGCTCTGTTCTCCTCTCGTCATCTCCTCTCTGCTCTGCTCTGCTCTGCTCTGCTCTGCTCTGCTCTGCTCTGCTCTGCTCTGCTCTGCTCTGCTCTGCTCTGCTCTGCTCTGCTCTGCTCTGCTCTGCTCTGCTCTGCTCTGCTCTGCTCTGCTCTGCTCTGCTCTGCTCTGCTCTGCTCTGCTCTGCTCTGCTCTGCTCTGCTCTGCTCTGCTCTGCTCTGCTCTGCTCTGCTCTGCTCTCCCCATTTAATCTTCCATTCTTTTCTTTCAGATCCAAAGTCCTTTCTATTGAAAGACCTTGAAGCAGAGAAAGAATACAATATGGAATTGTCCAAATCAATAGAACGCGCACAAAATAACAAACTATTAAAGGTAAAAGGAAAACTAGTTCCCTCATACTAATTTACCATGCTATTCCAAATAATTGAAAAATTATTTGTTTTAGTTTCCATATTCATGTGTCTTCCCGTTAAACAAAGAAATGATACTCAAGGGAATGAAATGTGGTTTGAAATGGGAAAACATTACGCTCAAGCTGAAGAGATCTATTAATCTTTACGAAAGAAAGACGATAGAAAGTTTTGCTTCCTGTAAACGTTTTTATTTTTGTTTCGTTTCCAGGACGTGCAAGTCTATGCTACACAGAACGTACAACCATCTCCTTCATCTTTGAAAGAAATCGTAGAAAGTGCTGGGGGGCAGGTACGTTTTATGATATAAAAAAGGGGCGCGCATGATATGTGCTGTTATAAAGCAAGCGGGGATTGACAGAACACTGGAAAAGTGTGGAAAAGTGTAAGGAGAGATTTTTCCTAAGAGACGGGACACGAATAAGAAAATACGGTAACAGAAAAATAGTTATATTTAGTTAAGAGAAACAGATGTTGTTGTTCACCGCAGTGCCATAAAGTCTGAAAAGAGACACTGATATTTTAATTCTAGAATAGAGAGCAGAAGAAAACATGACAGGTAAAAAGGCTGTTCCGAGAAACTGTTCATATTTGCGGAATCGAGATGTCAGTACTAATGAAATTAATTGCGGCAAAAGAATGATTGACAGATCGGCAAATGCAAAACAACGAGTCTTAATTAGAAATGTTGATGAGATGACATTTTTAGATAATATTATCTTGTAATTGTAAATGACAGTTTAGGGTTTTGCTAGCTCGAATTCTGTTGAAATATTCATAGCTGGGCGCTGTCAGCTAACGCCTGATATCCCAACTTTGGAGCTATCCAATTTCGTTAAATTTCGTTTAAAGACTAAATTCTAGTTTAGCACCTGATAGATCGCTTAATGGTCTAGCGACGGTATAGTTTTTATTTAACCCCAAGTACGATAAATAATAGAATTTTAACATAGTTCTATTTCCTCCTCGGGAATTGGGAACTATTTGATTGTTATTCATCGTTCTTAGCAACCAATCGCAACGCTTGTAAATGACGTCAACTGATATCAGGCTTGACGTCATCTTGTCAAACTCGCAGCCATTATTTAAGGGATTGCAGCAAGTAGTTTAGTACAGAAGAGAAATAGAAGGCAGATAGAAGCAGAGCAGGAATACAGAGCAATGCAGAAATAAAAGACAATCAAGAATTCCATTGTATTCTCGTGTGTCGCGGAGGACGAGCTAGTCCCACCAGCAAAACCCTTCGTGACAAAAGAACCACGAATACCGGATCTATAAGTGAAGATCTAGAAAGCGCGTGCGCATGTTGTGTGTGCTGTTATAAAGCATGCAGGGATTGACAGAACACTCCAGTGTGTAGGAGAACGACGCGTACCGGATATGTAATGATAAACAAAAATTGATAAGATTGTTTTGTTTTGTAGTTTTTATCATCTATTCCACCAAGAACGATGCTGAAATCCTTGAAAAACAGCAGAACAAAAGAGGTAGGGGGTCTTGATTCCCTAACGTTTTTATCGCGGGTTTATCTGCACATTTCTTCTGAATTTTTTTCTTCTCTTCCTTCCTGGTGTTAAAGCTTGTAGTGTATCAGACAAGGAAATGAAAATAGGCCTTCAACATTTATAGATTTAAAGATTTATTAAAAACTTTAATTATAGAACCATAAATAATTACAGTGCGACGCGCCTAACGGTGGCCACTAAATTAATTTTTAAACTCGCTCAATTATTTCAACTTGACCTGTTTTTATTCCTTTCTGTCGCAAATATAAATAAAATCTTTGCTGGCTAGACTTTGTCCTCACGTGAAAATGTACAAAACGTTGTACTTGTAAAAATATTTGTACAAAATTTAATTCGGTGGCCACGTTTAGGCGCGTCGCACTGTAAATAATTAATTTCCCATCGTTTTTCTATTATTTACGTATTCTGTACATTTATTTTCATATTGCTATATATATAAGCCCTAAGGTGCAATAGAATAAATTGCTGTCATGTCCTTTCCGATTTCATCCGCCGTCAGTGCGTCATTCCATTAAAATCATGATGAAAATTATTTCCTAATGATAAAAATCATCTCCCCTCGCGTGCGTTGCGTTGCTTGAGGATTCTCTCCTGTATTTCGAGGATTTATTTCCGGTTTTACTCCCTCCGCAAAAAACAATTTTTAAACTCCAATTGGAATCCAGTTGAAGAAGAACTGAGGAATCCACTGTTAATTCCCATTTATTTCGATTCCCATTATTTCAATTAAATATCTTCCCATCTGCGCATTCCATTTTATTTCCTTCATTCATTTTATTTTTTGTTTGCTTTTACCATTTTTTATCACCATTATTTTCATTGCTACACTCTGATCGAGACTGCAACAGTGGCGACTGGGAAATCTCGCAATAGACTACCGTCAATCAAACAAATTGTTCTGTATCTTAAAGTGCACCTAACCCCTCTCTGACTTCCAATTTTTATTAAAATATGAAACCTTTAATGTTGTGAAGCACTTCTGCAAAGAAAAAAATCGATTTTAATAAATTCTTGATTTTCTGTGCGTCTTCAAAGTTGTTGAAAATGGACCATAAAACTACCTGTGCTTTCCCACCACTTGCAAATTTGGAAGTCAGACCCTAACATACTCTGATTGACGGCAGTGTATTGCCCGATTTCCCTGTCACGACGATTATCTAGTCGATCAGCGCGTGGCAATGAACACAGTTGTAACTGCCATTTTCTTTGTAATTTTAAGGGTAAACCAGCATTGATAGTGGTCACATGTCAAGAGGATTTGGAATTGTGTGATATTTTCATCAAATGTGGACTTGGTGAGTTTGTTCGTCTTTAGATTCCATCACTCATAAATATCTGTTCATTGATAAAATTGATTGCTATTTTTTTGAGACTACATTATGAATTCTGAAAGCAACTTTTTTGTTTTCCTCTATGCTTCAGATATTCACAGTACAGAAATTATACTGGGAGGGGTACTGAGTCAAGAACTCGATCTCAATACGTATCCTTAACAGTCTGTTGTTGTTGCTGCTGTTCAGTTGTTGCTGTTGCTTTTCCTGCTGTTGTGGGTGTTGTTGCTGATTTGCTGCTGTTGTTGCTGCTGCTGTTGTTGTTGCTGCTGTTGTTGTTGCTGCTGCTGTTGCTGCTGCTGTTGTTGCTGCTGTTGTTGCTGCTGCTGCTGTTGTTGTTGGTTTTCTTGCTGTTGTGGGTGTTGTTGCTGATTTGCTGCTGTTATTTCTTTTATTGCTGTTGCTGCTGCTGTTGTTGTTACTGCTTTTGTTGTCGTTGCTGCTGTAGTCATTGCTTCTGTTATTGCTGCTAATGTTGCTGTCGTTGTCGCTACTGTTCTCATTGCCGTTGCTACTGCTGTTGCTGTTACTACTGTCATTGCTGCTGTTGTTGTTACTACTGTTGTTGTTGCAAGGAATTTGTTTTCGGTTTGGGTGGGGGATATTTATGTAATTCGTGTGTTACAGCTCCCTATTCTTGTATTTCACATTTTCTCTACCACTAATTTCCATCTCAATATCCTCTGCGCCATCTTATAACCATGCAGATTGTACCTTAACCACTACATCTAGATACAAAGTAAAGTTTAAGTAACAGAATAACACGGGAATGGTATTATTCTCTGTATCCTCTTCATGAGCTTGCTGTGGAATTATACATATTTTTTATTGTTCATTATAGCTTTTTATCAAATGTGCATGATTACATTGAATAATGATAGCATGGGCAACCTCTTTTCTTCACTATAAACTTTCTTTTAGATAACAAACTTAATGCATTGTTGTTTTACTTGGGTACAAACATCTTTTGCTCATCATTCCTATATGCTAAGCACCTTTAGAAAGACATTACATGTACAAGGACAAAAGACATGGCCGCCATGTTGGTTGATATAACGAAAGAAACCAAGATCAAATCTTTTGTTTAAGTTAACCAACATGGCGGCTATGACGCCAACTAACCAAGTATAAATAATTTGAAATTGATTTCGATGATTATTATTAGGAATTAGAAAACTATACGAGGCTGGGCCTGTCGTATTGTATCGTCTAATTAGAACCAACGATCAGTATTTGTGTTTGTGATATTTTAGCTTTTTTTTAAAAAGTTAATAAAATTGATAGGTGATTTCAGGAATTTGAAAAACGACTTTTGAGAAACGCTGTAAAGCGCTTTTTTTGTATTTTGACTTCGACAAATTCGAGACGTCTGAGTTCCAGGTGATCTAAGGAAAAACAACTAGCCAATCAGTTTGCGAATCGTGTTTTCGAAAGAAAGAATCAATCCCATGCGTCTTTGCGCGTCTAATCCTTGATGAGTAGTAGAAAAAAATGGCGGATATTTTGCGCTA
This sequence comes from Anthopleura xanthogrammica, assembly GCA_964019055.1. Taxonomy (NCBI): domain Eukaryota; kingdom Metazoa; phylum Cnidaria; class Anthozoa; order Actiniaria; family Actiniidae; genus Anthopleura; species Anthopleura xanthogrammica. Next base: position 766,491 of record OZ025218.1, read on the forward strand.
CTGCAAATAAATAAGCATTCGAACAAGCAAGCATGAGTCTGAGAGAAAGAAGTGTCTAAGCCTTTAAGTAAGATGTGAGAATTCATTTACCGATGCCTCATAAAAAACACAAACAAGTCATAATCACTTCCATCGTGAGCTGTCCACGTAGACAAGCGTAGTGATGGTCACCCTATGTTCAAGCTATTTAACTGTATTGATGGTTACCCTGTGTTTAAGTTAATTCGAAACGGCCTGGTACCATCATAACAAATGTTAAAACGTCTCCTGTTTCTCGTAAATAACTCCGCAAAGCCCAAAGTAGGTGCGATCCCAGTTTTATGCTTATACTTTTACTGTGAGATAAAGATTCTCTCGTAGATTTTTGGAGGATCCCGATGGAGGATCCTAACTGCAAAAATAGCAAAGCTCGCGTCATAAAACCTTTGTTTATTTAACAAAGGCCATTAAGGACATTCGAGGCATTGTTCGTGCGCATCTGTTCTGCGCATATGACGTGATATCGCGCGCGCGTGACCTATGTTTTTCAAGATCGAACTCTGTCACGCTCGTTGCGAAAACGATTTCGATCGGCTATATCTCGAGAACAACAACGGTGACCCCCATTTTTTATTTGAGTATTTGATAAAGAATTACATAAGCTGTTAGTGTTCCAAATTTAAAGAAACAAATATGGGAAAATCATAACGAAAACACGTATTTGGATGAAAAATTCAATCTCAATTACGGCCAAAGCGTCACTGAATGGTGCATGGTGGCTGTAAATTCGAACCAAAAGCTACAAGTTATTTGTATGTATTCATTAATATTTACACATAATATTTATCTATGGGTTATTAGACGGTTGTTTCAGAAATTGTTTAGCAATACACTAAAAAATTACTTTACTGCTCGACTTGTATGTGTTGCGCGCAAGCGATTTTCGACAAGAAAAAAGCTGCACTTTGATATCATCTCGCTCCTAAACGAGAACGGTGACCCCCATTTTTTATTTGCTTATGGAACTTATATGATGGTTTTATTTCACTATGCGAAGTTTGAAGAAAAAAACATGGGAAACTTTTTTTGCCCGCGAACGTCCTTAAGTGTTTTCGAGAATAGTTATTAAAAAACAATTTGTTTCGTCTTCAACTTCCTGGATTTTATGATCGACGCCCAATACTTAATGATCATGAGAAGATAAGAGATATTTTTCATTGTCATGTTAGGATTCTAAGCTGAAGTAGTTAATTGGGGCTGTTTATTTCAGTAAGGAAATAATATTCATCACGAAGATCGAAGTTACCAGATATTTATTTATTTACTTATATGCTTAGTCGTATTCTTTTTCCTTCTTTCTTTCTTTCTTTCTTTCATTCATTCATTCTTCCTTCCTTCCTTCCTTCCTTCCTTCCTTCCTTCCTTCCTTTCTTTCTTTCTTTCTTTCTTTCTTTCTTTCTTTCTTTCTTTCTTTCTTTCTTTCTTTCTTTCTTTCTTTCTTTCTTTCTTTCATTCATTCATTCTTTCATTCATTCTTTCATTCATTCTTTCATTCTTTCATTCTTTCATTCATTCTTTCATTCGTTCTTTCTTTCATTCATTCTTTCATTCATTCTTTCATTCATTCTTTCATTCATTCTTTCATTCATTCTTTCATTCATTCTTTCATTCATTCTTTCATTCTTTCATTCATTCATTCTTTCATTCGTTCTTTCTTTCATTCTTTCATTCATTCATTCTTTCATTCTTTCTTTCATTCATTCTTCCTTTCATTCATTCTTTCATTCATTCATTCGTTCTTTCTTTTTTTCTTTCTTTCACGGCTTTCTTTCATTTTTTCTTTCCTTTCTTTCATTCTTTCCTTCTTTCTTTCATTCATTCTTTCTTTCCTTCTTTCTTTCATTCATTCTTTCTTTCCTTTCTTTTTTTTTCATTCATTCTTTCTTTCCTTTTTTCTTTCTTTCATTCTTTCTTTCTTTCTTTCTCTTTTTTTTTTTTTTTTTTCATTGAGTTAATTTTAACCTTAGGTTTAGGAAGATAATTTCTCGATTAATATCTAAGAACATCTAACAGGTGCGTTTGCCTTCTCACTAATAGCCAGATGATCTCTCCATAGAGGTTCATTCTCGATCCTTCCATGTCTGAAACAACCTTTGGGATGATCAAAATCAGGACACTGCTAAAAATTTCGCAATCGATTTTTTTCAGTTGAGCATTGACGTGTGAAGTATTGAAAATTGATGTAAATTATGTGTTCCTTCTTGTTGTTTTCTTTGCCTCAAGGGCTTGTGGTTTGACAGCTTATTCCCGTTACGTCGAGTAGATCTGTTCCTTCAGTATACAGCTTGTTCCTTGAGGGGGAAAAGACGACTATCATGATTCCTTTCCTTCCCTTTCATTTGCTTTCCTTTACTTTTTTCCTTTTCTTTCCTTTCCTTTCCTTTCCTTTCCTTTGCTTTCCTTTCCTTTCCTTTCCTTTTCTTTCCTTTCCTTTTCTTTCCTTTCCTTTTCTTTCCTTTCTTTTCCCATTATCCTTTTTATTACTTTCATTGTATGTCAGTTATTTTCATCCTTTGTTTAACCTTTTCTTTTCTCTTTTATCGAGCTTTCTTTCGATACTTTCCTCTTCCTTATCCCTTAATTACTTTATTTTTTAAATTCCTTTTCCTTTTCGTCTCTCTCAGCATGGTGTATTTTCATTTAAGTCCAACACCTTCGTACTTTCGTTTAATGAAAATCGAATTATCGTTATGTGAGTACTAAATACTGCATATTAAATTGCAGCTTGAGTCATCGCAGTAAATTATAACGAGAGTCTTTTAGAAGCCAAAACCAGGCTAAACCAACATGTTTAACCTATTGTAGCCAATACATCTCTTTTTGTAGAAATACAGAATACTTTTCTTTACTTTGCATAGTGAATTGCAGCTCGAGTCATCGCGGTAAATTATAACAAGAGTCTTTTAGAAGCCAAAACCAGGCTAAACCAACATGTTTTACCTATTGTAGCCAATACATCTCTTTTGGTAGAAAAACAGAATACTTTTCTTTACTTTTCCTTGGTAATGCACTATTCAGTATAAGTCGATAAGATCAGCTTTTAGAAATAAGTGTCACAATGCTAAAACGTTATGTTATTAACGTCAATTTTAAGTATTCAGTTCTGTCTTGTCTTCCCGTTTCTCTTTCTCACTTTCTCACTTTCTCACTCACTCTAACTCATACATCCATTTATTCGTTTGTTTGTTTGTTTGTTTGATTTTATCCATCCATCCATCCATCTATATCCTCCCTTATGTTTCTATCTTTCTTACGCTCTGTCCATCTGTCTGACAATTTTTCAGTTTTATCTTCTTTCTTTCATTAATTCTTTCTTTTTTTCTTTTTTTTCTTTTTTTCTTTTTTTCTTTCCTTCTTTCTTTCTTTCCTTCTTTCTTTCTTTCTTTCATTCATTCATTCATTCATTCATTCATTCATTCATTCATTCATTCATTCATTCATTCATTCATTCATTCATTCATTCATTCATTCATTCTTTCTTTTCCTTTTTTCTTTCTTCTTTCTTCGTTATATCAGTTTTATTCTCCGTATTATTCCTTGTTTCTTCTTTTTCTTTTCTTGCTTCATTGTCTTTAATTATTTCTGCCTTTCTTCCTTCGTTCTTCCTCTTCTTTCTTACAGTGTCCATCAACCAACCTTTCTTATCCCAAGAACAAATACTTCATTACTAAAGAAAATTACTAACTCCTAAAACATCAAAACAAAATAAAATATATTCAATAGTTAATCAGTTTGAACTCTTTATCATCTTCCTCAAGGCTCAACAACCATCGCAACTATATAATTTCTTGCCCCTGTGAAGCTTTACTCTTACCGACATTCAAAAACATGAAAAAAGGCCGCAGTTTTTTGCTTCTTAATCCAACAGAATTCGCTTTTTTATTGTTGTAATTAACTTTCGTAATGATTGCGTTGTCAAGCTTAAAGCGGAGCCTCAAAAAAAGTTATGATTTCCTTGTAAACCCGGGAAAAAATGTAGTTAAATATAGAAAAAAAACCTTTGTTTTGACTTGTGAAGATAAATAGCTGGAACTGATTACTTTTCTTTGAGAATATGAATTTTCAGCGCCTTAAAATTAGTTTTCTTAAGCTTCCTCTCGTTTTCCTTCTCGTTCTTCTCCTTCTCCTTCTCCTTCTCCTTCTCCTTCTCCTTCTCCTTTTTCTTCTTCATGGCCATCTTCTTCCATACATTAGCATCTTCTACCCTTTTTTCTTCCTCACATACTTTCATTCTATACTTTTTCCTCTTTATCTTTCGACTTCCTTTTCAGACCGGCGTGTTTCAGCCTTTCCTTTTCGACTTTAAACCTTCCTTCCTTTCTTCCTTCTAACGTGGCTGTCATGTGACTCAAATCCTAATCTTAAGCTTAATCTTTCTCAAAATTTACAATACAAATTATAAATATATACTCGACACCTCGCATAACAACCAAATAAAACAATTAATCGAATAATATTTTTCCAACAAGATTATTGGTTCGAGTTTTAAAAGACATTTATGTAGCTTAAGGATATAATATAAAAGTTCATCCTTCCAGAATATTCTTTATTCTTTTCCTTTTTGATATATATTTCCTCCCAACAAAGTATGGTTATAAAACTCCAAGTTTTGCGAGGTATAATTCGTTTTATTAAGTCATTTATTGAGTAACAACAGCCTATGGCATAAATTTATAATCGCGAGTAAATTTCCGAATCTTAGTTTATTACTTTATAATGACATTTTGCGTCCTCGTCGTGTTTGCCTCAACCCTCTTCGCCGATCAATGTTTATATTTTGTATCTCTAAGGGGGATTCTCGATGAAATTAATCTTTTCTTGTAATAAATTGATCGGAACTAAATCGGCGCTCTTTTGTGTGTGGTCGACTTAACAGATTGTCGTACCCAATCAGGCGCGCGCGATTATGATTCAATGTGACGTTAGCAAACGCTATCACTAAACTCGTTCAAGCTTCCACATATATATTCGAACATTTTAAGACTTAGCATACGGGTGACATCCAGTTGGCGGAACATATACTGGTGTAAACTCCAACTCTAAAGCAATTATTATTATGCTTGGCGACATCTCTAACGCTACCACCAAAGAAGACATCAAAGTCTGCTTTTCATTGAAAGTTAATTTCGATATCACAGGATCGGTGTACGCAGCTCACATTATAACTCTTATTGCTAACTCTGTAACTGCTCCTACTGCTGTATTCGGGAACCTTTTGGTGCTAATCGCGGTATTGAGAACGAAGAGTCTGTACTCGCCTTCGAACGTACTTCTGTGCTGCCTCGCTTTGTCGGACCTAATGGTTGGCCTCGTAGCACAACCATGCTTTGTAGCACACAAGATTGGTGAGCTCACAGATAATCTAAATATATATTGTATAACAAGAGTCGTGTCTGAAACTGCTGGGTTTATTACTGTTGGCGTGTCCACACTAACATTGACTGCTATAAGCGTTGAAAGATACCTTGCGCTGAAATTACATCTACGTTACAGAGAAGTTATTACTTGTAAGAAAGTTTTAGCTGTAGCTGTTTCGTTGTGGTTGATATTGTTACTGCTTGGGGGAGTTCGTTTTGTAGCTCGTAATAAGCTTTTTGATGCTGCTGTTGTGCTGATTTTACTTATTTCTCTGGGATTAACGATTGGATGCTACCATCAGATCCTCAAGACAGTTCGAAGACATGAAATTGAAATTAAATGTCAAACTAGTACACAAAATGAAAACTATGATAGCGTTTCGGGAACAGCGTCCGGGCAACGGGAAAATAGTAGTGTAACAAACTCCTCATGCTCGCAGCTTCAAAAAACGGCAAAAACGTCGCGAAGAAATATGCTACGTTACAAAAAATCAACCTTAGCGATGGTCTATATTCTAGGTATCTTCATCGTCTGTTACGTCCCAATTCTAATAGTGAATATTGCGATAATTATCCGAGGATATACGAAAAGAGAGAAGATAGCTTATATATATACCACTTCAATACTTCTGGTGAATTCGACGTTAAATCCTATCATTTACTGTTGGAGAATGTCTGACATTCGAAGAGCCGTCAAATCAACTATCAATAAAGTTGTTCGTGTGTATCATATTGAAGAATCCACACATTTTAGTATGGAACGTTCTGCTACAATTGGAAGATAATATACTCCTTTACACTACTAGATCGAGAAGTCGTGACAACTTTCTTTTCAAAACTCCAAAGCCTAACGAGTGTATAAACTATAGCTATTCAAAATAAAATGCCAATATTTCCAAATACTACAGCCCTTAAATATATAAATATACTTTAACATATATACAAGAAAATATGCGACATCTTCAATTCAGTGATAAAAAATGTTTGTGCTGGTAGCGAAGCCATCGAACTTTTTTAGCGAATGACGCAACACTGACTTATAAATTGGATATGTAAATAAATACTTCTACTATCAATATGTATAAATAATTTTAAAAAATATGACTCAAGGTTAACTCTGCAAAGCTGTAATATGTCTGTAAATAAATAATATATGAACTGCTTCTGTACAAAGATTAAGTTTATAAATGATAAATTAATGTAGGAGTTTGTGATAGGGAAAGTATCTTCGCTTTTCTGGGCTCTTCGCAAGAGTTGCTGTAAGACAATACTATATTTATTCAAAGATAATGAATTATTTATTACTAATAATAATAGTTTATTCTGAGCTCTTCGCAAGAGTTGCTGTAAGACAATACTATATTTATTCAAAGATAATGAATTATTTATTAGTAATAATAATAGTTTATTGGGCCCTGTGTTCAGTGAAAGCTATTTACAATATTGGTTAGTTGGCATTTGTGAGTTGAACTGAGATTACAGTAGAGAATATTTTGAAGGCTGCGAAGGAAGTGAGAAACTGAAGGAAGGAAAGAAAGAAAGAAAGGAAGAAAGGAAGAAAGAAGGAAGGAAAGAAAGAAAGAAAGAAAGAAAGAAAGGAAATAAATTATGAAAGAAAATAAATTAAGAAAGGAAGGAAGGAAGGAAGAAAAGAAAAAACGGATGGATGGATAGATGAATATATAAGAACGTTAACAAAGCAGCAAATATAATAAACAATACGCAAAAATCTACAAATTGGTATTATCATATTATTACTGACACGATTTTCTTTAACTTATATAAAATTCTAAGTTATTTCAACCCTTGAGGTCAATACTTTTAAGTGTATATTTCCTTTCTTATCCATCAACGATTTTTCCGCATAGGAAAAGAATCTTTACTTTGTAAGACTTGCTCCAGGCTATGTCCATTTCCTGTTCACTTTAAATATTTACACATTCAATAACGTCCAAAAAACTGATAACATCTTTATAACAAACGTATAAAGAACTCATCTTCTCGTCCTTGGAGTGTTCATCGTTAAGAGGGTAAGAGTTTTAAAATCTCGAAAAATCTCTTAAATGCAATCTAGTTTAAGTAGTTGAGGATATGGTTCTATTCTACACTTGAGCAATATAGCAACTATAAAACCGTTGCCATAGTAACTTTATTGTTTGTCTAGCATTTTCAAAAACGCCAAAAAAAAGCTTTGAGTAAATGTTCAAGTTAAAGAAAAGGCTTAATGGTAGATTTGCTTTGAGATTAAGTTGTGAAGCTTAAACAGCGAGTTTTTAATTTAAAGCAGGTAATTGTGATAAAGAAGCATGTTTTGATGTGGCTAATATTAACTTGCTAATTCGTATTCCGTTTGATGGTTTTTTTATTATCAGGTAAATAGAATAGAAAAATCAATGAACGATTGGTTCATCAATGTCAAAATAAAATTAACATCTGTCCATCACCACAGGAAGCCCAATTATGTGTTAATTGAGAAAATGTGTTTCAAAGTTGATGGATTTTAAGATCGTGAATTAAGTCCTGGTCAAAATTTCAAAACTCATCCGTCTCGACTCAAAACCTCAAGACTTCTCGTTCATAGGATACATTTTCCAAATAATATGTTAAAACTTGAAGAGACAAAGCGATATTGCTTTTGAGGGGATGAAGTTAGGCCTTGGATTTTAGTGTTTCAAAGGATCGAAAACCGATGGTACTGATCTCATTATTTTTCTTTATATCGTATTTGTAATTATTTATTCATTGCATACACTGTGCGTTAGATCTCGTAGTATTCTAACAATGGGTGCCCTGTGGAGTATGAGTTTCCCCAAATTCAATTTACTATATTTGGATATTATTAGGATATTATGAACTATAAGTAAAAACGTTATTACAGAAGCATTCATGATTGTGAAAGAGAAAGAAAGAAAGTACGAACGAACGAACGAATCAAAGGATTCCGTGAGAAATATGCTGGCTCACAGACCCAGTATGGGAGATGGATGCTTCTAGTAATGGACTCCTGATCTGGTAAGTATGCTTTGGGTCACAGACACAGTATGGGAGATGGATGCTTCTAGTAATGGTCTCCTGATCTGTAATTCTCCTCGATAATGGACTTCCAACTTACTATCCTTTTCTTTGATACATAATTTTCTCATTTTATCACTGCTCAGTATTCAAGATATGAATACGAACTTATCTCAACATACACTGGTTCCAGCCTTATAAAAAGAAATGTGTCTTCCGCTGTTTTCTCCTAATGGCTCGGAACAGATAAGGTATCCAAAACACGCCTGCAATTTTGGCGTCATCTCTAATTGTCGTTATCTTTTCTAGAAAATTCGATCTAAATGACGTTGCTAAAAATTTCAATAGAATTACGATGACCAATTAATAGTCTCTTCACAGTTCCCTGCACCATCTTGAAAGGTAGCCGTGCCTTTGCATCGAAGCGAGACGAACGGTGAGCTTGCAATGATAGAGACCTTTTTTAACACCTTAGACAATTATTCACATGTCTCTATCATTGCAAGCTTATCATTTCTCTCACTTCGATGCAAAGGCACGGCTACCTTTCAAGATGGCACAGGGAACTGTGAAGGGGAATACTGAAAACTAGGTGGGCCCTCCCCCAGGATCAGCTCCTGTCTTATCATTAACATTTATCTCAAATCGTAATGGACAGAGGTTTTGCACCAGCCATTAGTGAAAGATAAAAAAGTGTTACGCGAAATATTTTTAGGGATTAGAATCTTATTTTAATACAAGAACTTCTCGAAATACAATTTATCAATATCAACGAAAAAAATACAATGTTTCGAAGTCTCCATGACTTCATCATCACATAATGATTAAACGAAACAGTTACCTAGCGTTAAAGCTAGAGTGTATAAGCAAGTTCAAAGTTTAAGAATCGTTTTCAGTGCGCATGCGATTTTATCCCGAATTTCTCACCTTCTTTTGTTTAATTAAAAACAAAAGAAGGTGAAATATTCGGGATAAAATCGCATGCTCACTGAAAACGATTAAACTTTGAACTGGCTTATATAAGAACGTTAAATCTAAATATACGAAGAGAGTCTGCAGTCTATATTCTTTAGTAAATTCTAGCTTTAACGCTAAGTAACGCTGTTTCTTTCAATCGTTACCTGATGATGAAGTCATGGAGACTTCGAAACATTGTATTTTTTTTGCTGATATTTATAGGAAATATAATTTTATTTGTTCTCTTAAATATATTTTAGTAGTATTGATTCTGCAAGTCGAGCATGTTAGATATTATGACCAAAACTTAGTTATCTACTTGTGGTTCCCTAAACTTTCAAACCAATCATTCGTTTGCTTCCAGAGAGACAAGAGACGCTTGTTCAGGGTGAGCCTCCATTTTGAGTAGAATATTCACGTGTTCCAGTGAAAGTCCGTGGAATTTCAAAGTGTTTGTATTGTTGAAGTTGTGCATTCTTTACTTTACCGTTAGCATTTGTGAAGATTTTGACCTTAAAATGAGGCTAACCCTGAGTAAATGAATCTGTAATCAAGGAACACTACGGTATTGTACAATTTCAAAATTGGTCCGGCTATTCCAGTTAAATATCCAAGAATTGAACATGAGACCCCAGATATGAGAGACGAGTGTACTACCGCTACAACACCCTTGATTCTCTCTGGGTTTTCAAACGAGAAACCCCTTTGTGTTTTTTTAGATTTAGATTCTTGAAATATTCTAAACAGAAATTGTAATGAGTAATTGGGTGAATGGCGCGTACTGGATCGATTCTGTCAACACAGGAAACCCAATCAAGGCTGTGAAACATTAACGACTACTGATGAAGGTAAACACAAAAAATATATATATAAATGATTGTAAAATTCAAGTCACGTATAAGCCAGTTTAAAGTTTAAGAATCGTTTTCAGTGCGCATGCGATTTTATTCCGAATTTCTCACCTTTTGTTTAATTAAAAACCAAAAGAACGTTTAAACAAAAGAAGGCGCACTCAAAACGATTCTTGAACTTTGAACTGGTTTATAGGAAACGTGTGCGTGAATAATAGAAAAACATTTACACATGCATTAAAAAATATGAAACAAGTGCGCGCACGCTTTAAAACATAGAAAAATACGTACACATGTGTCAAAAGTGCGCACGCATAAAAAATTGGGAAAACATTTGACCATGCGAAAAAGTCAAGCAATACGCATGCGTAACAAAATAGAACAACATGTACACGTGCGTCTAATGTTATGGAACAAGTGCGCATGCTTAAAAAAATAGAAAAACATGCCTACGTGCGTAAAAAGTTATGAAACAAGTGCGCATGGGTAAAAAATTAGAAAACCATTTGTACATATGCGTCAAAAATAAAAAATAAAAAATTGCGCATACGTCCAAAATTGAAAAATAGTTGCGCGTGTGAACCGTGCAAAGTTTTTAAAAAAATCTTGCGCACATGTGCTTAAGATTTATTTTTACACCACGATAACATATTGACAAATGTCGCGCGTTGTCGACTTTTAATTCGTTTTTTCATTCATTAGGTGAATTTAGTTTAGCATTATTTTCAAGAAGGACACCGCTGGACACCAAGTAATGCAGTTCTTAATACTATAATTTCAGAAAATAAGATTCTATGTTTAACACCTGTATACAGCTATTTCAAAAAGGGTTGGTGCAGATTTTGTTGCTTGTTGCATGTGGCATACCAAGCCAAGGGAATTCAGGCAGCGAAAGGTCACAACAATATGGTATTTTCCCAACTTTATCTACACGTTTTGCCAGCATATTTTTCTTTTGTGCTGACATTATTTACATATGAATCAAGTAACAAGCAACATGCAACAAAACCTTCACTAACCTTTTTTAAATTGCTGCATGAGAAGACACATGAATATGAATACATCTCAAACAAAGAATCATATTCTCAAGAGAATGACACGTGGTCTGAAATGAAAAAAAAATATGCCAAAGGTAAAGCTACTGCATCCAGATCTTGATATTTTTGTTCATCGTGTGCAGTTACCACAGACCACGATAAAAGTCTCCAATCACACTGATAAACAGGGTGATTGGCTGGCTTCCATCATATGCTCTGTGACTTATCGTCAGTCATCATTGATTTCTATGAATATAGAGCTAGAAAAAATTAATGGAATCTGAAAAAAAATACATAAATATAATTTAGAAATATAATTATTTCCTGAATTCTGGAAAAGGTATTATAATAATAATAATAATAATAATAATAATAATAATGTTTTATATAGCGTCAATTTCCTTAAAGTTCAACAACGCTTTACATATTTAAAATAGAATTTAGAATATTTAATCTAGTATATTTAAAACAAGCTAAGAAATATTATAAAAAGCCAAACGGCAGAAACACTTAAATCCTTACATAGAAGAAATTCATATTTAATAATATATTATATTTCAGTAATATATGTTAAAAATGTAAGTTAATCAATTAATTAATCAGAGAGAGTACGCACTTTTAAACAGAAAAGTTTTAAGATCACGCTTAAATAAAGTGATGTCAGTATATGACCTAATATGCACAGGAAGGCTATTCCATAACTCCGGGGCTGCATTAGAAAAGGCTCGTTTACCATACGTTTTCAGATCTTAGTTGGCGAACTGGGACATATGGTTCAATAAGTTCGCGGATATATGGCGGAGCACAATCATTCAAAGCTTTGAAAGTTAATAAAAGTATCTTATAATTAATTCGCTGATCTACAGGCAGCCAATGCAAGCGGCGCAGAACAGGAGTAATGTGGTCATACTTGTGACAGCACGATACCAAACGTGCTGCAGCATTCTGAACCCGCTGAAGTTTCTGAATTAGGTAATTCGGTATCCCGTACAACAAGGAATTGCAAAAATCTAGTTTACTTGAAATAAAAGCATGTACCAGGGTTTCACAGACTTCCATAGAAATATATTTTCGGATCCTCCAGATGTTTCTAATATGAAAAAAGCAAGACTTGCAGATGGAGGTAATCTGATTTACAAGAGTTATTTTGTCGTCAAGAATTATATTACGTCAAGGAAATGTTCTAATTCAGTAATAACGACTATTTTAATTGAAGATAAGCCTTTATTGTTAGTCAATATCTATATATTTTATTAGTCAATATCTATATATTTTATTAGTCAATATTTATATATTTTATTAGTCAATATTTATATATTTTATTAGTCAATATTTATATATTTCATAGCTTATATTTAATTTGTTTCTTAAGTTAGGGTTAGCTTTAGGGTTGGAAATTACATAAGATTAGGATTAGGCTAAGAGGTATATAAGGAGGGCACGGGGTATGTATTTGCTAATATATTTTATTATATATAATTAGTAATATATTTTATTTATGAATTGTATATTTTTATCATATTTTATGATTGCTCATTAGACTACCTGTAAACTGGCATTTAGCAAAATGTATGATTCCACGTTAAATAAAGTATTCTATTCTATTTGTGTACTGTTCTGTTCCCTATTCCCTGTTCTTTTCTTTTTTGTCCTTTGTTCTGTTCTGTTTCCATCCAAGTGACTTATATATAAAGGGTGAGGAACGCCTAGTCAAAATCATGAATTTCACACCAATTCAAAATGCTCAATTTTGTGCTTAATCCGTTGGTGTAAAATTGATGAAAATGACCAGGCGTTCCTCGAATTCATTCGACGTGTTCTATTCCCTGTTCTGTTCCCTGTTCTGTTCCCTGTTCTGTTCCCTGTTCTGTTCCCTGTTCTGTTCCCTGTTCTGTTTCCTGTTCTGTTCCCTGTTCTGTTCCCTTTTCTGTTCCCTGTTCTGTTCCCTGTTCTGTTCTTTATCAGTCTGTTGCCTGTTCTTTGGTTCTTTGTTCTGTTCCCTGGTCTGTTCCCTGTTCTGTTCCTTTTTTCGGTTCTGTTCCCTTCTTCAATTCAAGTGACTTATATAAAAATGGCGAGGAACGCCTAGTCAAAATCATGAATTTCACACCAACTCAAAATGCTCAATTTTGTGCTTAATCCGTTGGTGTAAAATTGATGAAAATGACCAGGCGTTCCTCGAACTCATTTGCATCATATAAATCGCCCTTGGGTGGTTTCCACGTGTTTCACGAGACTTTGCGTACCAAAAAAGGCGTATTTTTGAATATTATCTTATTTTTCATCCTTTGGGACACTTCCCGTGGACTATAGCACATGGTTTGGAAAGATTTGGGGAAGTTTTGAGGTGTTTTTAGAACCAAGCAGAATTTCATTCAAGTGACGTATATATGAAAGGGCGAGGAACGCCTAGTCAATATCATGAATTTCACACCAACTCAAAATGCTCAATTTTGAGCTTTATCCGTTGGTGTAAAATCGATGAAAATGACCAGGCGTTCCTCGAACTCATTCCACGTTTTCTGTTCCCTGTTCTGTTCTTTGTCAGTCTGTTGCCTGTTCTTGGGTTCTTTGTTCTGTTCCCTTCTTCAATTCAAGTGGCTTATATATAAAGGGCGAGGAACGCCTGGTAAAAATCATGAATTTCACACCAACTCAAAATGCTCAATTTTGAGCTTAATCCGTTGGTGTAAAATTGATGAAAATGACCAGGCGTTCCTCGAATTCATTTGCATGATATAGAAGCCGTTCCTATCTGGTTCCTGAGGTTCTCTGAAAGTGTTCCTCCCGAAAATCCCTTTTCTTATTCTTAACGCTTTGGGGCACTACCCGTGGACTATAGCACATGGTTTGGGTGGATTTGGGGAATTTTTGAGGTGTTTTCATAAACCCCGCAGAATTTCATTCAAGTGACTTATATATGAAGGGCGAGGAACGCCTGGTCAATATCATGAATTTTACACCAACTCAAAATGCTCAAATTTGAGCTTAATCCGTTGGTGTAAAATTGATGAAATTGACCAGGCGTTCCTCGAACTCATTCGAGCTGTTCTGTTCCCTGTTCTGTTTCCTGTTCTCTGGTTCTTTGTTCTGTTCCTTGTTCTGTTCCTTGTTCTGTTCCCTGTTCTGTTCCCTGCTCTGTTCTTTGTCAGTCTGTTGCCTGTTCTCTGGTTCTTTGTTCTGTTCCCTGTTCTGTTCCCTGTTCTGTTCCCTGTTCTGTTCCCTGTTCTGTTCCCTTCTTCAATTCAAGTGACTTATACATAAACGGGCGAGGAACGCCTGGTCAAAATCATGAATTTCACACCAACTCAAAATGCTCAATTTTGAGCTTAATCCGTTGGTGTAAAATTGATGAAAATGACCAGGCGTTCCTCGAACTCATTTACATGATATATAAATCGCCCTTGGGTGGTTTCCACGTGTTTCACGCACCAAGAAAGGGTTATTTCCCCTATTTTATTATCTTGATAGTATTTTAACAGATAAGAACTTTAAAATGTGTGCAAACAGTAAACCAATATTATTGTATTGTTTAATTATTATCTATGGAAAGATGTATAATAATACACTAATTTTAGTCTTATCGTTGTATAAATATGGAACTGCAGAATGTGCCAAGATACAAAATCTATATTTTTAGAGGTCTTGATAAAAACATATAAATCAACTCTGATCACTGCAGCATTAAATTTGTAACATAAGGAACATCATGGCATCCTCCAGGTACCTAAGAACGAACATTTCACTGTTTTGAAGAAATGTAGTAACAAATTTAATTGTCTTATTTATGAAATGTTATTTATAAGAACAATTAAGCCAACTTTGAACGTGCAAAGCGACTCAATTAATGCTAAACTTTTTACTTAATTTTATTTTATTATTTTTTCTTTGTTTAACATAGCTATTCTTATTATTCTTTTCTTGTTTGTACATATTTTTTATACACATATTTGTAAATTAGTTTCATTGTTCTACTTCTTATATATGTATCATGTAATTTTCAATTCATTTTAGGCTTGATAATGACGTTAAGCAAACGTCGAAACGTCGTCTTTTATTAAAATGTTTTTTAAAAAAAGTTTTCTATCGCTAAATTTTTTATTGAAATTATATAGTAAGCCACTATTAATTAACATTGGGATCCCTGTGGAAAAAATGCAAAAAAAAATGCAAAAAAAAAAAAATCGAAAATACTAGAAGCTTTTTCTTCTTGGAAAAATTAATTTATTAGAAGAAAAAATAAAGTAACAATTAAAGTAAATTCCTCGAAATATTTGCATTTTTTCATATATTCTCACTATCAAAATCGCGATTCTTTACTGTCGTCTTTGCTCAACCTCACCACAGGAAGCCCAAATGCCGCCACCCTTCATAAAGCGCTTCGCCGAGCATGCGCAGTAAAAATGGCAGGGCTCTGGGGTCGAGATTGAAAGCGCTTAATAAAAAATGGAAGAAAAATCTTAAATTTCTTACTTTCGAGAGAAAATAAGAAACAAGCTTTAAATCTGTGTGTAAAAATATATTAACATTTTAATTTATTTCATGGGCAACAAGCCGTTGGAAACCCAAAATAGGCGTTCTTCTAGTATGTTCAAATTTTCGTAAATTGAAATAATGCGTTTTCCTGCTTACTCTGCTCTTCTCTGTTCAATCTGGCCAGTCTGTTGTGTTGTGTTGTGTTGTGGTTTGTTGTGTTGTCCTGACTTAGATCAGCCCAGAGGTTGTTTCAGGGTTCCATCTGTGAGTTAGCCATGCCCTGACTTAGATCAGCCCAGAGGTTATTTCAGGGTTCGATCTGTGAGTTAGCCATGCCCTGACTTAGATCAGCCAAGAGGTTGTTTCAGGGTTCGATCTGTGAGTTAGCCATGCCCTGACTTAGATCAGCCCAGAGGTTATTTCAGGGTTCGATCTGTGAGTTAGCCATGCCCTGACTTAGATCAGCCAAGAGGTTGTTTCAGGGTTCGATCTGTGAGTTAGCCATGCCCTGACTTGGATCAGCCCAGAGGTTGTTTCAGGGTTCGATCTGTGAGTTAGCCATGCCCTGACTTAGATCAGCCCAGAGGTTATTTCAGGGTTCGATCTGTGAGTTAGCCATGCCCTGACTTAGATCAGCCCAGAGGTTATTTCAGGGTTCGATCTGTGAGTTAGCCATGCCCTGACTTAGATCAGCCCAGAGGTTATTTCAGGGTTCGATCTGTGAGTTAGCCATGCCCTGACTTGGATCAGCCCAGAGGTTGTTTCAGGGTTCGATCTGTGAGTTAGCCATGCCCTGACTTAGATCAGCCCAGAGGTTATTTCAGGGTTCGATCTGTGAGTTAGCCATGCCCTGACTTAGATCAGCCCAGAGGTTATTTCAGGGTTAGATCTCTGAGTTAGCCATGCCCTAACTTAGATCAGCCCAGAGGTTATTTCAGGGTTCGATCTGTGAGTTAGCCATGCCCTGACTTAGATCAGCCCAGAGGTTGTTTCAGGGTTTGATCTGTGAGTTAGCCTTGCCCTGACTTAGATCAGCCCAGAGGTTGTTTCAGGGCTCGATAATTTTTAGGTCTACTCAAACAAGACATTTTTGAAAGAAGCTTGCTAAAACCTCTCGGCTTTTACATACCTTTAATAGGCCTTCAGTACCTGCTCGAACTCTCGGCGCTAGCTTCTCTGCAAAATAAATAGATGGGATTAGACGAGCCTTATGCATGTTTTACATTCAATTATCTCAAACAGCCAACGCCCAACTTACTAATACACAGCATTCGTCTTCAGTCGATTCCAAACGCAAAATCGACTTTATTTTTACCCTCTATTCCTAGTAACTGTGTCTTTTTGACCGTTTTGGTATATTTTTCAATGATTTCAGAGCGAAATAGAGGAGGATTCAAACAGCTTACAATCTCTGGTCTTGCCGAACTTACAGGTAAACTGATTTCTCGCTATTCGATTCACCTCAATTCCAATCGTTTGCCGGCTTTGATTCTTCTTATTTCGAAAACGAGATGTCTTCTACAATATGCAATTTCAAAGCAAAATTGGGAATACAGTAAATCCAACATTCTATTCCCAAACACAGGGGAGACTGAATTATTTTGAGTTTTGTGTCCTCTTAAACCAACACGAACTAAAGCTGATACGATATATTTTGGAAACATTAACTATACAAGATTTTGCCATTTGTTTCTCAATAACCTTTATAAGAAATCAAATAAATAAAGCATTGGGGATTCCATGAAAATAGTTAAAGGTTTGTAAAAGAACTATCACTTTGCTAATTTTAAGGATGAGAGCAAAACTGGAGACGAAGATGACGCTATAACTTGAACAAATCAGTAAACTGTGCAATGGCGCAAAATGAAAACTAGTTTAAGATTAAAGCAAAGTAACATACCTTGGTAACTTGATCCGAATAGCTCAAATTCACAAACAGATGTGTGCTCTACAGCCAAATGACGATTGTTTCTCATTCCTAGGCCAATAAGTTGGCCTGACGTCTTTAAATCTGCAGTTATACATAAACATCTCGTATCGTACTGTGCGAAGAAAAACCTTTCTTACCATCAAGGCAACACCTTCCCATTCATTCTTTTGGGTTAATTGAAGTATTTCAGTCCAGCTTTTAAAACCTATTTCTTCAATACCGAATAGCTTTATTGTTCAAGACTTTCAAAACCATTTCTTGTAATGAACGGAGATGAGATTTGCGTCACATAGCTTGTTCGAAGGTGCTTTGGTGGTTCGATTTCTCTGTAAGTGGCTCTATCTTAACAGTAGCTACTCAAGTTTTCCATCCCACGCGCCTCGCCCACACATCTCTCTAATCAGTTTCTACATCGCGAATTAACCAACCAACTATCAAACGAGAGAGAGGATTCGAGAAGAAGTTAATCCTAGACTGAAAATTATCGAGTTTGAGGAAGAAGATTGCAAATATAAAGTCTATCAATGTGTCTCGCTTTAAAATATCATGTCTGGTACTAAAGGCATTTGTATCACTGAACGATGCCCAACTTGAAATTTTTTGATAAGATATGTTTCAAAAGGGATAAGAATTGTCTTAGCATTTTGCAGTTATTCCTAAGAATTATTATGGGAAAGATGCTAAAATATATATCATAATAAAGTTATTAATTGGAAAACTTAGTTATAATGAAAAAAAGTGAATTCTAGAATACTAAAGCATATCATTCTAGCATTCTAATTACTGATCTATGGATATGTACTTCAAATGGGTCTTCAAAAACGATAGAATAAGACTATAACACTGAAGCGAGCTATTTTGAAAAGGGCTGTCCTGTGAATACCGAATATTATACTGCATTAGTAAATTGAAGCTCGAGTCATCACTGTAAATTATAACGAGAGTCTTTTAGAAGCCAAAACCAGGCTAAACCAACATGTTTTACCTATACCTATTTTGGTAGAAATACAGAATACTTATATACCGCCTTTGCCATAAATTTCAACATGGTTACGTATACGCTATTGACTAGGAAGTATTTGGTTAGACAACTATTTTAAAGCGCGTTTTAAGTTTCATTAAGTCTTTTCACTTGGATTGTTTCGGAGAGAGGAAAACCAGAGAACTTGAAGAAAAACCCTCGTGGCAAGGGAGAGAACAACACATCAAACGAACTCAACTCACATGTTGATTTTTATGGAGGGAGGAAAACCAGAGAACCTGGAGAAAAACCCTTGTGGCAAGGGAGAGAACATAAATCAAACAAACTCAACTGCATACTTATAATATTGCTTTCTCGAACCAGCACGAAAGTGAAGAAGGTTACGAATTAAAATGCTGTTGTCTTCGTTTGAAAGGGACAACTGTCGCATAAATAGCAAAAGAAATCTAGTGACATATCAATAGTTTATCAACTAGCTAGCTAGCAAAATAGTTTGAACATCATAGATGAATACTGAAGTGAATGAGATGCTCGTCGACATAATTATGTAGATTAGATTCCAAAGAAGCATTCACTGTCACAGTTATCAGTTATTCAACAGCCTTCGATAAACGGTCAAAAAACCCATCCATAGACACTCAATTGGCTGCAGTAATGCTTTTACTATTTTTTATAACGTGTTGAAATAAATAATTGTTTTCATTCGATTTGAAACGGAGAAAACACAAAGAATAGGACACATTTATCTAGCTATTTTTGATTTTCATCTTGGTTAGACTAAACCCAAAAAAAATTCGTTAGCACCTATAATTGCTATATCAATCAACACAGTAACCATCTTCGTTCACTATTCTTGGAAATGATCGCAAACCACCTTTTAGTAAATACAAGACGATGTTTGCAATCGTATTTTCAAAATATATGGCCAATCCCCTTTAGTTTAGCATTTGCCTGAACTTTCTACTCTAACAATATCAACGTCACGAAGTAATTCTAAACATTCATTCGGCCTGTGGACTTTGGCTGTTTTAATTTTTTTTTCCATCAATGAAGCACGATACTCCCTATAGACAAATACGACTACAATTTCTCGCAATCCTAGAAAAGTTGAGCCTTTAGAATGAGACTATTGTCTATTTATGGAGCAGTTTCACACGGTCCTTTAGTGAGATCCATCAAAATAATTTTTCAACTGTAATTTTGAAACCATAGACGATGTGTTGAGCTTTAGCGAAATCTCATGTTGGCGATTTTACATACCTCCCATTCTCAGTGACCTACATTTCGGTCCCAGTGATGAACCTTGAAGAAATCTAATGTGATTCTGTTTCACGTTCCCAGTGAACTGCATTCTATTCCATTTTTCCAGCACGTCCCAATTATCAATTCACCAGTTATCTATTGTATCTTCTAAGCATGTGTATGATTTTCTGTGGGGATCGAGGAAGCCTTGATCAACGCAATAGAATATTAACCCTACTCTTGTATCTAAACTACTGTGGGTATAGGTGTTGCTACGCGTGTTAAAGCAAGCTAAGGTTGGATTAGAAAAATGAAAGGTTTTGCTGTGCGAAGCAATGCAAGTAAACCATTGAAACATTATGCGTTATTTAATTTTTGTTACTGCGAGAGAATATGCAAGTTTAAGATCCAAAGAAAGGCTTTATATTCATTTTCAATTTTTAACATTGTCGAGAAATTCAGTTTTCGATGCGTCAATATTTCTACGTATTAACATCTTTCCGTTAAAGTTTATGACTTGCGGATGAAGACAATGACAAATGAAAATGCTCTACTTAGTTTCCTCATGCAGGATACTTTGATAAGATTAGCACTATCGCTAAGTAAATCAATTGATTCACTTATCAGTTTGCTGTCCCATTGCAAATCGTTTGACAATAGACTCCTTTGATTCAAGTATTCGTTTATCGATGACACAATACCTTAGAACAAGGTCACGAAATGGTCTCACGAAATGGGACGCCATCGAACCAAGCGAATGAGCTGAAAAAAAACTGTCAAGAAGACCAGAGAAAATCTACAGTGTTTGCTGGCTAGTACTACGTTAAAAACCCAAAGAGTTGCCTAGAAAAAGATAGTCTTAGAGAAGAAGCGAAGTTTCTAGAAGCTCTTACAGTTCCGTTGGTAGTTCCGTCTTGTTTATTTATAGTAACAACTTCCTCATCTTCAGCAATCTGCCAAGCAGCCAACACGAGGACCTTTTGTCTTTATTCCATGAAATCCGTAAGAAACAAGTATTCGTACTTGACTGAAGGTCATTAATGCTAGGCTAAGCAAAAAATGTCTGAGTCGACGGAAAAGATACGAAGATTGAAGTTCAAAATTATTGACGGAATTGAAATTGAGATTTTTAGGTCAAAGATGGCAAGCGAGCTATGTCTGCAGTTGTTACGAGCATCTTTTTTTTCTCCCCTTCTCTTCTCTTCTCTTCTCTTCTCTTCTCTTCTCTAATTCTTCTCGATAATTTTATAACGAGAGTTTTAGGGCCCAAACCAGGCAAAGCCAACATGTTTTACCGAAATACATAATACTTTTCTTTACTTTGCATAGTGAATTGCAGCTTGAGTCATCGCGGTAAATTATAACGAGAGTCTTTTAGAAGCCAAAACCAGGCTAAACCAACATGTTTTACCTATTGTAGCCAATACATCTCTTTTGGCAGAAATACAGTATTTTTTTTTTACTTTTGCCTTGAATTTATATTATGTAGGATTGTCAATGCTTTCACAAGACAACTATTTCGGGACCATTTTGTCCATCGTTCAAAACATGCAACAGCTTTTCCGAAAAACTATACTGATATGATCTGTAAAATAGACTGCTTCAAAATGAACGTTTACGAAATGTTTCCTTAAATACTGAACATTGCATCATATTTTTACCGGTAATTTAGAATATTTTTTTCAGCTTTTATTGAGTGTTTTTGTTCCTCATTTTTGTAGAAAGAAGCCTGTTGAATAAAGGTGACGCTGCTGTCTGATTCAAAGCGCCCGCCATGTTAGTCTTGACTATGTGATAACTACCAAACAAATGGATTTGAATGGTATTCTTTTGCGTTTATAACCCAAAATAAAACTAAAAAACTATTCAACTATCTTATTTTTTAGCATTCGTGTTTAAAAAAAGCTTTTTTGTAGTATTTTTCATGTTTTAATGACCTCAACACGAGATGTTGCTGTTTGCATAAGGCTTACTTGCTCGTCATAGTTCGTCATTCTTCTTCAAATCCTCCCACATTTTTACGTCAAACTCCGTCTTGGCTGAAATTTAGTTTTACGGCCGTCAAAACATCAGAAGATGAGAAGGATTTAGGGCAGTAGTAATTTAGCTATATACAAAACAAATCGGAATTCGGAGATATTTGCAGTTGAGAAGGAAAAAGTCAAACGGTAGTTCTCCATTCGTGAAATTTGCCAAAAATAAAGAAAGGTGAAAAAAATCGAAAACTTGAGTTTTTTAGTTTGGTGTTATTTTCCAATTCGTTTTAATATTTGTGGCCTAGCACAGCCAGTGGTTAAAAAATTTGAATTCGTCTTGCTCCGTGACTTAATACGTGGAAAATATGAACTAGCGGTGCTTAGATGCAAGAGAACGGTTTACTTTTACGACTGACCTTAAGGTTTTATGATACCATGGCTTTAAATCACTTTTAGGAATAATAGATAATTTTTTTCGCGGTTTTATGTAAAATATTTGGGACGCATTGCGAAGTAACAGAAATAAGCCTTTGTTTAGTCTTACTTGTGGCAAAATCTCACCATATATATAAACTTGACTGATGGATTATTAAATTACCTAACAAAACAATCCGCTAAACTATCTGTAAAAAAGCTGGCTTGCATGATGAAAATGAGTTAAATTATTCAATGGAATTCTGTGGAATTTTGTGGATTTTTTGACGGTTCATTAAAAGAACATAAAGAAAAAAAGATAAACAAAAATAGATATTGTGAAATCCGCCTTAGCAATCAATAAGTCTGAGAAAAAAGTCCATAACATTAACTTTTCTCGTGTTGATAAAACATTTCAACCAAATAACGAAGCAATACATGTAAATAAATAGATGAGAGAATCTAAGTTATTGAATAAAAACCGTAAAATTGAATTTGAAGGAAAATACTTACGTTCTGAGTCAGTGGTGGAAACTTGATACTTCAAACCACGAACCAAAGCATCGCCATAACATTGAAAACTGAAAATCGTCTGTCTTTTTAAAAGATAAAGAGTGAAAAAAAAACCATGTATTTACGTTAAACTGTTATAATTACGTTTATCGGTCAGCGAGACTAGTAATAAGCTTTCAAATCAGCTACGATATGGAATATTTTCCAACTATACGCCGTCTTGTTTGTATTCCACAGGTGAAATACGATCAAATTTGAAGTTCGCGTGGGAGTTGCTTTCGTAGTTCCTAGTTCTCGTCTCTCTTAAAATAACGGAAACCGACAACGTTTATAGAAGAGAAGAAAAATATGTATATTTCGCAATAAAAAGAGTATGAATTTTCCTAAGAAATTAGGTAGAGAGGAATTTCTTTTTCGTGGTCTTTTTTTAATCTTATGATGAAGAAAGAAGAGACACCGGATATTGTGTGAGATCCGAATGAGTTTAGCTTTTAAAGAATAAATGTCGAAATTCTATTGTTCTTTTCTTCTTTATACGTGAAATCACATCCTCAAGACGTAGGTTTGTGGGTGGCAATGTTTCATTCTTTTATTAAATGGCTTGTTTGAATTAAAGAACGTGTTTTTGGAATTATTCTAGAATATCTAAAAAACTTAGTGTCTTCAATGCCGTTACTACTTGAACAGACAACCGGCTGAAATGACGACAGTTCTAGAAATCTATAAAAAGTATCTGCATGGACATATTTGTGGTTCTTTGTTGTTTTTTAATGACGACAGTTTTCAATGAAGCTTTCAGTCCTAAGACTTAGTCTATTTTTGTTGGGTTTAAAGCAGTCAGTCAGTCAGTCAGTCAGTCAGTCAGTCAGTCAGTCAGTCAGTCAGTCAGTCAGTCAGTCAGTCAGTCAGTCAGTCAGTCAGTCAGTCAGTCAGTCAGTCAGTCAGTCAGTCAGTCAGTCAGTCAGTCAGTCAGTCAGTCAGTCAGTCAGTCAGTCAGTCAGTCAGTCAGTCAGTCAGTCAGTCAGTCAGTCAGTCAGTCAGTCAGTCAGTCAGTCAGTCAGTCAGTCAGTCAGTCAGTCAGTCAGTCAGTCAGTCAGTCAGTCAGTCAGTCAGTCAGTCAGTCAGTCAGTCAGTCAGTCAGTCAGTCAGTCAGTCAGTCAGTCAGTCAGTCAGTCAGTCAGTCAGTCAGTCAGTCAGTCAGTCAGTCAGTCAGTCAGTCAGTCAGTCAGTCAGTCAGTCAGTCAGTCAGTCAGTCAGTCAGTCAGTCAGTCAGTCAGTCAGTCAGTCAGTCAGTCAGTCAGTCAGTCAGTCAGTCAGTCAGTCAGTCAGTCAGTCAGTCAGTCAGTCAGTCAGTCAGTCAGTCAGTCAGTCAGTCAGTCAGTCAGTCAGTCAGTCAGTCAGTCAGTCAGTCAGTCAGTCAGTCAGTCAGTCAGTCAGTCAGTCAGTCAGTCAGTCAGTCAGTCAGTCAGTCAGTCAGTCAGTCAGTCAGTCAGTCAGTCAGTCAGTCAGTCAGTCAGTCAGTCAGTCAGTCAGTCAGTCAGTCAGTCAGTCAGTCAGTCAGTCAGTCAGTCAGTCAGTCAGTCAGTCAGTCAGTCAGTCAGTCAGTCAGTCAGTCAGTCAGTCAGTCAGTCAGTCAGTCAGTCAGTCAGTCAGTCAGTCAGTCAGTCAGTCAGTCAGTCAGTCAGTCAGTCAGTCAGTCAGTCAGTCAGTCAGTCAGTCAGTCAGTCAGTCAGTCAGTCAGTCAGTCAGTCAGTCAGTCAGTCAGTCAGTCAGTCAGTCAGTCAGTCAGTCAGTCAGTCAGTCAGTCAGTCAGTCAGTCAGTCAGTCAGTCAGTCAGTCAGTCAGTCAGTCAGTCAGTCAGTCAGTCAGTCAGTCAGTCAGTCAGTCAGTCAGTCAGTCAGTCAGTCAGTCAGTCAGTCAGTCAGTCAGTCAGTCAGTCAGTCAGTCAGTCAGTCAGTCAGTCAGTCAGTCAGTCAGTCAGTCAGTCAGTCAGTCAGTCAGTCAGTCAGTCAGTCAGTCAGTCAGTCAGTCAGTCAGTCAGTCAGTCAGTCAGTCAGTCAGTCAGTCAGTCAGTCAGTCAGTCAGTCAGTCAGTCAGTCAGTCAGTCAGTCAGTCAGTCAGTCAGTCAGTCAGTCAGTCAGTCAGTCAGTCAGTCAGTCAGTCAGTCAGTCAGTCAGTCAGTCAGTCAGTCAGTCAGTCAGTCAGTCAGTCAGTCAGTCAGTCAGTCAGTCAGTCAGTCAGTCAGTCAGTCAGTCAGTCAGTCAGTCAGTCAGTCAGTCAGTCAGTCAGTCAGTCAGTCAGTCAGTCAGTCAGTCTATATTTTTTCATTTCAAGTTTCATCGGCTTTTCTCTGATATTCAAGTCTAAAATTACAATAAAGCAATTATTCACCTCAGGCTCAGTGAATATGGTGAATATTGACCTCGACTACATCTCGGTCAATATTCACCATATTCACTTTGCCTTCAGCGAATAATTGTTAGATAGCACCACTTAACTTTTCCGCCTGCCTTAAGATGCCTCTATGCTTCCATGTGAACTACCGGGCATGCCGCTATGCTTTGTTTTTGGACCATTGACTACAAACAGAATAAACTAATTATAATAATCACTTTTACACCTGCTGTTAGATTGTCTACAGGGCGTGCCGCTATGATCTGTTTTGGGACCTTTGACTATAAACAAAGTCACCTAATGATATAAGGAACGGTTCTCTACTTGTCCACCCGCTTTAATGTGAATTATCGGGCATGCCGCTACGCTTTGTTTTGGGACCTTAATTGGAGTATAAACAGGATCAACTAATAATATTAAACAACAGTCTAATAATAGCAACACTTGTCGAACTGCTGTAAGATTTTCTCACCGGGGATGCCGCTATGCTCTGTTCTTGGACCTTTGAGTATCAACAAAGTCGCGTTAATGATATAAACAACAGTCTAATAATAGCACCACTTTGTCCAATTGCTGTAAGATTTTCTCACAGGGGATGCCGCTATGCTCTGTTCTTGGACCTTTGACGACTATTAAACAGAATAATTTAATATGATATTCTTAAAAACAGTCTAATTATAGTACCACTTGTCCAATTGCTGTAAGATATTCTCACCGGGGATGCCGCTATGCTCTGTTCTTGGACCTTTGAGTATAAACAAAGTCGCGCTGATGATATAAACAACAGTCTAATAATAGCACCACTTGTCCAACTGCTGTAAGATATTCTCACCGGGGATGCCGCTATGCTCTGTTCTTGGACCTTTGAGTATAAACAAAGTCGCGCTGATGATATAAACAACAGTCTAATAATAGCATGCACACCTACTTCAATGTGAATCACCGGGCAGCCCGCTACGTTTTTGGACCTTTGAGTATAAACAAAGTCGCGCTGATGATATAAACAACAGTCTAATAATAGCACCACTTGTCCAACTGCTGTAAGATATTCTCACCGGGGATGCCGCTATGCTCTGTTCTTGGACCTTTGAGTATAAACAAAGTCGCGCTGATGATATAAACAACAGTCTAATAATAGCATGCACCACCTGCTTCAATGTGAACACCAAGAGAATATGAACTGAAAAGTAGAGCTGTGCTTTCTTGTTTTGAAATCCTATCTGGGAACAGTATACGTACAACCTTGGGCTTTTACCTCACTTGTTTCCCGAGTAATTTGTTTCTTATTGTATTGATCTGTTTTCTGTTTATAAGATACTGAAGCTACTGACTGTTCCCCTAAAAGCGTTCCCCAGTTTCCGTGCGACAAGAGCCCAAAACCTCCACTCGTTTCTGCCAAAGTAAAAGTCATGTTATATAATGAAGTTTATCACTTTCAAAAGCAGGGGAAAAAGAAACAGAGAAATAGAATCATAACGGTCAGTTTATAGAAATCTGAAATCCGTGATAATTTGTGACCTGTTTTTAAAATAAAAAAATAAAAAAACAAATCTATTTTTCAGCGACAGTTCAATAAATTTACTAGAGTATTTGAATCGTTATATATTTTTCGCTTCGCTGAGAACGTAGCCTGGAGTGTTCACCATTACCTACTAAAAAGCTAGTGGAGTATTTTGTCATTTGAAGATCTATTTTAGTGCTTAATGACATTATCTATGTCTTCGTGTCGTGACCCTACGTGACGTGCTCTGCTATTGAAAATCAATTATGCGAAACATCGCGCGATCAAATCACCCACGCACCTCTTCAAAGTGATTAATTCAGTTTAGATTTTCTCGTGGTCTAAAAATCAAAAACACAAACAACTCTTGCTTACGTCATTTTAGGGAAACAACGTCTTGAACGAGTGGGGTTGTGACGACATCAGATGACGACGTCACGTAACATTGAAATGGCTTTGTATTGTTTCTTTTTCGCTGTTATTATCGTATAACGTAGATCGAAGAAAGCTTGGGAGGTAACGCTATAACACGTTCGCAAATATACAATAATTTTCCAAATCCAAAATATCTACATTTATGCAAAATTTACGAAATATTTATGAATAAGTAAAAAAAAAAAAAAAAAAAAAAAAAAAATTAGAGAGTTAAAACTCTTAAAATCATTTCTGCTGTGGTAAACCCCACATGTTTTCGGTCCTGCTGTTTGCCTGTTGTTATGAGCAGCATGAAATGTCGTCTTTGATTATGTCACTAGTTTTGCTGTTTAGAATTGGAGTTTAGATAAAAGAGGACAATAACTACGAATATTTAAAGCTAAAACAGTTTCAAAACATTGATGTCTACGAAAATGAAAATAGTTATAGGAATGTGCAACTGGGCCTTGTCCAGCAATAACAGATATTCACGAGTACACTTTGAGTTTTTCTTTGCTCTGAATCCTGAACTAAAACCCTAAACTCACGCTCTTGATATGCTTCAAAAAGACCCAGAAAAAAAAAACGATGGTTCGAATTTAAGCATGCGCACACGGTTTTCGATAAGCCTCATGCCTTTTATTTCGAAAAATATATCATTTTATTCTATGGTTACTACAACAACACTGTGTTTGCTCGTTCGGTTTTTTTCCCGTGCCTTTCTTGTTTTGGGAATTTTTCTTTTTTCTTTTCGTTTGTTTGTGTTTTCAAATCACAGTGCACTTTGCGTATGCTTTGTGTTTTGTTGAGTTTTCTTTTTCGAAACATTTGGCTTTGCTTTGCTTTGCTTTGCTTTGCTTTGCTTTGCTTTGCTTTGCTTTGCTTTGCTTTGCTTTGCTTTGCTTTGCTTTGCTTTGCTTTGCTTTGCTTTGCTTTGCTTTGCTTTGCTTTGCTTTGCTTTGCTTTGCTTTGCTTTGCTTTGCTTTGCTTTGCTTTGCTTTGCTTTGCTTTGCTTTGCTTTGCTTTGCTTTGCTTTGCTTTGCTTTGCTTTGCTTTGCTTTGCTTTGCTTTGCTTTGCTTTGCTTTGCTTTGCTTTGCTTTGCTTTGCTTTGCTTTGCTTTGCTTTGCTTTGCTTTGCTTTGCTTTGCTTTGCTTTGCTTTTGGATCTGCTCTGGTTTTTAGTTAAAAAAAATTTTTCAGAATGGTTTTTGTTGTTTTGGAGTTTTGAATTGTTTTTTCTTCTTCTTTTCGAAAAGAAACTCAACTATCAGATTTCATGTTCTACTTACGTCGCGTGAGTTGTTTTCCCATGCCAAAGATCTGCGTCATTCGTCCAAGTACCGACGCTCATTCGATTGTAATTATTCTAATGCAGACAGAATAATTTTTTAACTAATGAACAAGAAGAACAAGAAGAACAACAAAAAACAACAACAACAATTTGGCTAGAAAAACAAGAAGAACAAGAATTAGGAGTTAGCAGATGCCTTTGAAGGCGAGCATTTTTCTGCTTCTTAAAATTTGTTATGCGGATTCATGTGGTAAACAACATTAAATGTCAACTAGGAACACAGGAACTTGTCTGCACGTTTTGCTGTCACAACTGAACGCGTACTGTTTAGTCATTTTTAGGCTAAAAAGTCTAGGAAAACCTAGTGTTTTTTGGTTCAGTTGTTCGTTTTCAAGACACGCGAGCAAAACTATCTGCATAGTAAACAACGAACCTATAATCTCGAGCAACAAAAAAATCTTATATCTTCAGGCCTCAGACTCACGATAGCAATATCTCAATGTTTAGAAAAGTCTCCCACGGTATATTTCTAAGGTATTTCAGTTTATGTCACACAAAAATAAATATATATATACACCAGAAAGTTGTCAAATAAAAATAACAAATGGGAATTACTGAGTTAGAAATATTTTTGTTTATTTTGAATATAAACCCCCCAAGATTAATGAGAATAACTGCTTAGTAATATACCAACAAGATTAGCTCAAAAATATCAGTCTATACCTTCAAAACAGTGAAATAATTACATCGATTTTTCACAAATAGTTAATTTCGATTTGTTATTTTTTTTTTATATGACAACATTCTTGGAATTAGCTGTAGTAATAATAAAAAAAAACTCATAACGAAAATTCAACTGAGTTTTAAAAACCTATATCCGCACTAAAAACAACACCGGAACCTTAACTTGATTAAGCCTACAGCGATTCATTATGTCAGGTGTTACTGCATATCGTGCACCACATACGACATGGCTGCAGTGCTCGGAAAAAGGAAAAAAAATGTTTACAAGGAAATAAGCGTCTCTTGGTCGATAATGAAAGAACGTGAGCAGACTCATCGATTTATGACGTACGGCTCGTAGCATATTGATCAAGTGCACCACAAATCCGGAAATAGACTCGGTATTACTGATAATGATAAGCTAGCGTGTCTAGTGCCTCGAGCGTGACAAGTGTCTGGTCTCTTCATGTAAACCGTCGTCATTTTACACGTGTTTGGGGTGTTCTTCAGTTGAAGCGCGTGGAGTCGTAAATAACTGATTATTGATAAGGTTCGACAAAAATGGATTGAAAATGGCAGAGTAACATATAATGATGAGTTAGGAAGAAAGTGCTGAAAAAAAAGCAAAGAAATACCAAGGTTACTGAACAGTCAGCATGAATTGAGCGCCCTAGTTTATCACGCAATTATATATTTTTTCGCTTACTGATTTAAAATGCTATTAAAACGCTTTTTTTCTTTCTTCCTTTCGTTTCTTTTTTTTATGAGTCCAATATAACGCAAATTCACTATGCAAAGTAAAGAAAAGTATTCTGTATTTCTACAAAAAGAGATGTATTGGCTACAATAGGTAAAACATGTTGGTTTAGCCTGGTTTTGGCTTCTAAAAGACTCTCGTTATAATTCACCGCGATGACTCGAGCTGCAATTCACTATGTAAAGTAAAGAAAAGTATTCTGTATTTCTACAAAAAGAGATGTATTGGCTACAATAGGTAAAACATGTTGGTTTAGCCTGGTTTTTGCTTCTAAAAGACTCTCGTTATAATTTACCGCGATGACTCGAGCTGCAATTCACTATGCAAAGTAAAGAAAAGTATTCTGTATTTCTACAAAAAGAGATGTATTGGCTACAATAGGTAAAACATGTTGGTTTAGCCTGGTTTGTGCTTCTAAGAGACTCAAAATGATTTGGTTTAGCCGCTGTCTGAAACAGCCATGATTCACTAGTAAAGCATCAAAACAAAATGCGTTGTTATAAAACAAATTTATGTTGATAGAGCTTACAATAGGTATCTTTCAACCCACCCAAATAATTTACGTCATTTGTCGCACATGGCTTAGAGGGAATATTAACTGAATCGTTAAAACAAAAGAGAATTTTGATATTCACGGTAGAGCTACGAAGCGGGTCTTCGATTCCTCAATTAGAATCTAGTCTCCGTCACAATCAATGAAGCGCAAGCCAATTTAGAAAGCTGTCAAGATGGGATCACTGAACTTGAACTGAACGCGGATCGGAGTGCCACAAAAAATATTATACTTCCACTACGAACGTCGAACTTCTCATGAGCCGAACCTAATACCATACAAGATCGAACAAAGACCGACAAATTCCTACTATTGATTCAGGCGTCGTACCTCCATCGTACCTAATTCAATCGATCCTATTAGATATTTTGAAGCCAAGCTGAGGGAATAAGATTTATTTCAATAATTAAAAAAGATGTATGCATTATGATCAGTTCATGATAAAGTTCGTCGTTTGAATCAGAATCGATCCAAAGTCGGAATTCCCGACGGTTCCAGTCGATCTTAACGGCTTGGCCGACCTTAGTACAGTCTGTCGAACTTAATTGATCCAGACGTCATACTTCTCATGAACTTGTTTCGCGGTATTAAGCTGCATCTACACGAGCAATTTTTCCTTGACAAGTATCCTTGACAATTTTCATTGCTCGCTTAGAGGACTAGCAAGTTTTCCTTAACAATTTTTTATTGACAAGGTTTTCTTGCTCGTGTAGGTGATGAACAAGTTTTCCTTGACAAGTTTGGATCAGTGAAGTAACAGGCTGAGAACCAATCTCATTAATATTCCTTGCCACATTTTCCTTGTTGTCCGTCTACACGAGCAAATTTTACCCTTGACAATTTTTCCTTGTCAAGGAAAAGCCAGCATGCCAGCTTTTCCTTGTCAAGGAAAAATTGTTCATTTTAATTTACTCCATCTACACGAGCAATTTTTCCTTGTCAAGGAAAACTTGTCAGTCAAGGAAAAATTGCTCGTGTAGATGCCGCTTTAAGTTGAACATGAAAAGTTGAACGTTTGAACATGGCCTTATAACTGAATGCATGCCTATATCTTGTACACATGTGCGACAAATTATAGCTCAATTATGTCAATTACTATTGTTCAAATATATTGGTTAAGGAACTGTTTATTGATCATAGCGTGATTACGTACTCATTTCAAATTTCCCTAGACTTTATGGAGTTTTCAAAAACATGGCATTGTGATGGCCTTTGTATAGCGTCTATTCACCTCGTGTTGTCTTGTAAAGTACTCATAGACCCCTTGCAGCACTTCAAAAACAGCTCAATTTGGAGGACAAAATAATAGGCTTTCAAATCTCAGGAGATTGGATTATTTTGTTTTGTCTTCCAAAATGAGCTGCTTTGACGTCATGCGAAGGGTCTATAGCAATTTGTTTATAGAATATTACTTAGTTAAAATTCTGAATCAGTTGTTAAAATAGAAAAATACGTACAATGACAACATTAACCGTTACGCACCTCAGGACATTTGTGTATCTGATATTATGTCTCTAAGAATGATACTATACTACTATCTTGATATCTATTGCATGAGGAAACCCTTACAACCATTATTTATTTTCATATTATTCATGTTAATTGTCCTTCCCAACGTCACTAGGGTATAATCAATGATAGCGAACTTCTCGTACTTCGAGCTTGAATCCGAGTTAGTGTCGTCAAGCGCCGCCCGTGACGTCATGTCTGCATCCGAGGGTGGATACGCATCGAGGATCGCTGTTTACAAGAGCAATCGGCAAGTAACGTTTTGGTTCATATGTTGAATTAACGGCAAGTTGTATAGAGAGGAAAAGATGTACGAAATCCCACCGTCAGTTGATTGGTATTTACGAATTAGTTCAAAATCAAGAATTCATTATCCGGTGGTCAACGAGGAGTCTTCAAGTTTAGGAAGTTCTGAAAGTGCCTTCAGTTCGTTAAAGAATAAGATAAAAGCTTGCAAATTTCCAGCAGAAAATGGTTTGAATTCACCAGAGTTAGAGCGAAGGTGTTTGCCAGATGATATCACCGAGAAAAGAAAGTTTGAAGAATTTGAAGACGATTTGAGACCAAGAAAACGTCCCAGAAATCAAGATGAACCTTACTCTGTTAATTATCAGACAAGACGTTATCCTCGTAATAATCTAGAGTCATGCCTCAACAAGCCGCTCAAAGTACAAAAATCTACAATTAGTCTAGAACAAAGAGATATAACGAAAGAACAGCTTAGAGGACAAGATAAAGAAGACTTTCAAAGAATACAAAAACTCACGATGAAAAAGCTCCCCGAAATAAGACCCAAGTTGAATGGAGAGTCAAATCTAATTTACAGGCCGCATAACAATAGTACAAGGAAAAATCCCTGGGGGGCACAATCGTATTCAGACCTTATATCAAGTGCTATAAGTTCGTTTCCCAATAACAGAGCAACCCTGCAGCAGATTTATGAATGGATTGTTGGGAACGTGCCCCATTTTGCTGACAAAGCTGATTATCCGTCGACTAAAGGATGGAAGGTAGGATTATTAAGATTAGCTAGCTTTCATATTGGTAATAATAATATTTTTTTTATAACCTGGAGAAAACCCTTGTGGCAAGGGAGAGAACAACACATCAAACAAACTCTACTCACATGTTCATTTTTATGGAGGGAGGAAACCAGAGAACCTGGAGAAAAACCCTCGTGGCAAGGGAGAGAACAACACATCAAACAAACTCAACTCACATGTTGATTTTTATGGAGGGAGAGAAAACCAGAGAACCTAGAGAAAAACCCTTGTAAATTCAACTACCACTACCAATGAAATCTCCTTTTTCGTAACACCTTTCTCCTTCTTTTTCCAGAATGCTATTCGCCACACGCTGTCTATAAGAAAACGTTTCACGCGGATCATCAATGACTCCAGTCCTCACTCGTCTCTCTGGACCTTCTCAAAATATTCCTATAAAACTGCAAAATATTGATGAAGGGTTTCTTCAGATCCTAAGTATAAAGTTACTAAGTGAAGTTTATTTGTTTAGACAACTTTTCAAGGGATTATCTTAGCAATCAAAATTATTATGAAAACTATTAGTGTTTTTTTTTCTGGTGTTTTTTCTTTAAACAAATTTTCAAAAATCGTTGCTATGCCACTATGCAAAGTAAAGAAAAGTATTCTGTATTTCTACAAAAAGAGATGTATTGGCTACAATAGGTAAAACATGTTGGTTTAGCCTGGTTTTGGCTTCTACAAGACTCTCGTTATAATTTACCGCGATGACTCGAGCTGCAATTCATTTATGATTGATTTATGCAGTATTCGTTATTCACTTGAAATAGAAGACATAAAGAAAGTTTTAATATCATATTGAAAGTAAAAATGACTTTAAAAACCATCAGGTGTAAGACTAAGTACATTTTGTTAAGTTTCAAAATTGAGCAGTGATTCTTAAGAATATAAAGAACGTTGTTTTACGAACAAGTATGTACTATGTACTAAATCGTTTTAAAGTCGATTTTACATGTTATTGCAGTAGCAGTAGCAGTAGCAGTAGCAGTAGCAGTAGCAGTAGCAGTAGCAGTAGCAGTAGCAGTAGCAGTAGCAGTAGCAGTAGCAGTAGCAGTAGCAGTAGCAGTAGCAGTAGCAGTAGCAGTAGCAGTAGCAGTAGCAGTAGCAGTAGCAGTAGCAGTAGCAGTAGCAGTAGCAGTAGCAGTAGCAGTAGCAGTAGTTGTTGTTGTAGTAGTTATTGTAGTAGAGTATTAATCAAGATTGTATATTGTCATATACAAGATCTTTATAATTAAGATTTAACACAAGATATATTCTAACATAGTCACTGACTATTCTATCGTAGAGATCGGAGCTGGTCTTCGATTTCTACGCAAGGTCAATAAATATTTATAACTATTAAAACTATTAATGGATATTAAAGATATTGTTTTCATGTATCAAAATCATAGAGTGGATATTTTTAATGTCAAAAGCAATAACGCAGACTTTGGTTCGTATTTGAGCAAGTTAAGCGATAAAAGATGTCAGATTTCAGCACTATGGTCACTCATTCCCCCTGAGATTTGGTGAGCCGGTTTTACTCCTTGCATCCTCAATTTTAAGTTGCAAAATTAATCTACCACACAACCTCTTTTTGTTGTGAACTAATTTTCTCTCAAAGAGCATTTGAACCCGAATTTTTCAGCTAGAAATTTTACCATACAACGCCGTCTTTTCCAGCCAAACGATGACAAAGCATGGACAAAAAAACTGCAGCCAATATATATACATTCGTATACAGTAATGTCTGGAAGGATAAGACATCAAAAATATTGAATAATACATATTGTACCCACAATTTTTTGTATGCTAAAACGTTTCTTATAAAAAACGGTTTTGGGATGTAAAATAACGCAAAATTATGTGAAAAGAGGGTGTTATTTTGAAACACTATTGATACGAAACATGTACGTTGTAGCATCTTTACCCGGAAAAAAAAGGTTATTTTTAGATTTGCTTAGTAATCGACCATCGTCGCGTTCCGTGTCAAATATCACGAAAGATTCGAAAACTATGTTTAAGACTTGACGTGACTATGCTCTTTCACGAGACATTGTGTGCTTACAGTCACGAGTCAGAATTATTGTAAAATATTCCATGCGTGCATCCGATAACTTTCTATAGAGCTTTTAAGTGTGAAGTCAATTGTATGGGAAAACGACTTCCGGGTCCAAAACGAAAAGCAGTTCCATTAAGTTTTTTCTTACTTTTTCTTCCAGACAGGAATTGTTGTCCAAAGTTCTAATTGTTCCAGGTGGAGGTTACATCGTCGAGTACGTTTTTCGCTTTATTTTAGTGGTATTTTGAGCAGTTGGACCCGGAAATACGTCACAACTTAACAGCTCTATTGACCCCTTATAGCAAGTCGGAATTGAGCTCAATTTTGAGGAAAAAACAATAGATTCCAATTCTCAGGAGATTGAAATTCTTTTGTTCACGTGAATGGGTCTATAACAAAAGGACAAAAGAAACGGCATCCATGTTGGATGATATAACAAAATAACTATTTCAAAGTCATCCAACATGGCGGCTATGTCACATGCTCTCAACAATAATACACAAGAAAGACGTCTGCGCACGATGACGGTCTGTTTGCGAATTAGTCCAAAACGTCTTCGTGCTATGGTAAAAATATAGATTCAAATTTAACAAATTTGCTTGATAAAATTAAAATAGAAAAGCTGTAATAAAACTAGAACAAGGTATCCCTCAAATATTATTGTTTTCGCTTTTTTTTTTTCCACTTCTCGACGAAATTTCTCGGACAATTTTGCTGTAAATGTTGTACAAGGAATTTTGGCTCTACTTTCACATTCCCCATAACACATTGCTATTTGGGGGGGGGGGGGGGGGGTGGGGTAGTAACCTGGGTAAAAACCGCACATATTATGCTGAAGACTGATCAGAAGACGTTGTAAATGCATCTGATATTTAAAGATGTATGTTTTATAAACCTTACTCACAGCATTTAAGGGTCAGGTTACACTGCAACTGTAGATAGTATTATTACTAGAAATATCTAGTGTAATAAAATTGTTTATTTTTTAATTTGTGAAGTGAATTGAATTCTAATAACTGACAAATTTAACGATCGATCTTATCTATTACAATTATAGATTTTTCGAATTCGTAAAATACCAATGTTCCTCAATTACAGACTCAGGGCTAGCCTCATTTTAGAGTCAAAATAATCACAAATACCAACGGTAAAGTAAAGAATGCACAACTTCAACGATACAAATACTTTGAAATTCCACAGAGCTTCACTGGAACATGTGAATATTCTGCACAAATGAGGCTAACCCTGAGGAATAGAGAACTTGAAACAAGAATTTTCTAGTAATATCAATCGGTGGCTTAGCTACCTTTTCCAAGTAAAATAAATAAAATTAATTCTATCATTCTATCATTGCAGTAAAGATTCAGTCAAACATTTGACTAGAAAAACAAACGCTAGGAAAGTTGCTGAATGTCAGGATATCATCGAAACTTGCTGCAACTTTTCTAGCGTTTATTTTTCTAGTTAAATACTATAAATTGTTTCCAAAACCTTAATAAACTTCTTGCACATGACGTCAAAGCAGCTCATTTTGGAGGACATAATGAAAGAATTTCAATCTCACGAAAATTGGAACCTCCAAATTGAGCTGCATTCCGACGTGCTGCAAGGGAATCTATACCTAAAATTTGCAAAACATTCACCACTTTCCATGCATCGGTTCACTGTTCAAACACAAAGCATCAATCAAGGCTGCAAGGTCCAAGTTTGAATAATCCTTTGGATATACCTTGAATCCTCAATTGAATGTCTGTGACCAGTGAACCGATGTATGGAAAACGGAGAATTCTTCATATTTTCGTTTTATCAAAAAAGAAAAAAAAAATTTGATATTCAAATTAACTTGCAGTGCGTGCTTTCCTTACACGGTTGCCAAGGGACACATATTTTGTTGCTATAACACTTCCTAGAACAGCCAATACTTTCCAGACCCCAATGCTCTTGCTACGTTACTTTTTCACTCTTATCAGTTGCTATGGTGATATTTTAGACATAGTTGCTATGGTTACAAATTAAAAACTTACAAAATTACTTTCACAATCAAGATTAAAATCTTTACACATGTTGTTGAGCCACCTGTTTTACAAAGGCTTACTTAACTGTTACTATGGTTACATGTTACTATGGGCACAACCAGAAGACATTCAGTATCACTATGGTTACCGTGTTGTCACGATTAAAAGTTTTAGCACTAATGTTACTATGGTTACAACGAAGAGACATTCATTGTTACGTATGTTTACATAAAGGTTACATTTAGTGCGATTACTCTGCCTAGCAGCTTTAAACTTTCCGTCTAAATTACCATAGATCACCATAGTTACAATCATTTCTAATTTTTTTTACCAAACAGACCCCTTGCAGCACGTCGGAATGCAGCTCAATTTGGAGGACAAAACGATAGGTTCCAATTCTCAGTAGATTCAAATTATTTTCTTTTGTCCTCCAAATTGAGCTGCTTTGACGTCACATACAAGGGGTCTATAATGACAGACGTAGTACTTTTTCTAAGCGCTTCTTCAGGACTGTTTCCCTAACATCACTGTCGTCATGGTTACGGACTGGTTCACTATCACCTCACCTTAATTTCTGTGGTGCTGGTTCATCATTCAATACTCTATTTTCTGATATCTTTTAATTCTTCAGATCACCTATTCTCTTACATACAAGAATCACCCCCATCATCAGAACTTCATCTTCACTACTGATGGGCTTCCTGTGTTAGCCTTTTGGTTTATCCAGATATGGTCATCCTGTGGTGGAAATTTGACTTACTGGGCTAGGATCTGTTATCTGATCTAACTGATCAACACCCATATCACCTTCACTCTGCTCTCTACTCGCTTCAGCGCTGTCACTTCCAGCACAACTTTTTGATTCATTTTGGCCAGCGGACTGCTTGTCTTCAGTTTCCGAGGCGTTCCCATGGTGATCAGTTTCCATGACAACAGTTCCTTTATCCTCTTCCTTAACTGAACATATTTTTGTAGGATTGTCAGGCTGTTTTTCCCTAAACAACTCCTCAGCTGGCTTGTCATTTAGATTCGACTCTTCCATCGATGTCGATGATTCTTCGGGTTTGTCTGTCTGACTTAACTCCTCCATTATTGACGTTGATGATTTTTCGGGTTTGTTTGTTTGAACAGGCTCTTCTATCATTGACGATTCCTCTGTGTGCACACCTGTTTTCGTATTCTCTTGCCCAATAACCGTCTCAACTGCAAGCTTGTCTGGTTGAATAGAGTCTTGTACCATCGAAGACACCTCTGTAAGCCTGTCTGATTCACTTGAACCATCAGTTCCCATTGCTGACTCATCCAACGGCTTATCACTTTGGACAACTTCTTTTAACATCGAAGAAACCTCTGTATTCTTTACCGATTGATTAGCATTTTCCCTCATTAACGTCGACTCATCTCCAACATTGTCTGCTTGTTTGCGTTTTTCTTCCACGGACGATCGCTCAACTAGTTCGTCACTTAAGCTGGGTTTTTCTTCATCTACAGATTTCTCTGTTTGATTCGTCTCTTCCACCATCGATGAATCCCCTAGAGGCTTGTCTTTTAGACTACCCTCTTCGTTTTTTGAGGTTTCACCCTCTCCGACAACTGGTGATTCCTCAGCCAGTTGGTCTGTTTTACTTGGTTCTTCTTCCATAGCCTCTTCCCCCTCTGCTGTAACTTTAACTGCACTGAGTCCAGAGCCTTGTGCATCAGAAGTTATCGTTGCCAGTGACTTGAAAACTTCAGACATGTGCTCGTTCAAAGAGGGTGTCTACGAGAGTCCAAAACAGGGATGACAATTTGTTTTGGTTTAATATGCCAGCTGAGTTGACCTTCAGAACAAACTCAAGGTCAACCAATCAGAATTAAGGATTCAACATCGTATTTTGATTAGCATTTCCCATTATTCTGCCAAGAGAATTTATGAAATACGAGTATTTCCTTCTTTAAATTATTCGTAAACTCTACTCGAACTCATGGCGGAATTTTATTTCAATCAACAAGAAAAGTCTACATTGTATACTCAGAAAATGCTCAAAAAATGCTAACCAAAAATAGTGACCCATAATTCCTTTCGGGGAAGGCGATCAACTCAGCTGGTGGTTTGCTGACAAGCTGAAAGTGTCTCGAAATTTCCTTACTTTAAGTTAACAGTAAAACGAAACTCTCTTCCGCAGACACGAGGCAAGGCTTCGAAAGTGTCCACTTTAAAGAGGTATTGCTGTAATTTTGTTCTAGGAAGATACAGTACATGACCGGTTAAACCGGTTCATACGTACTTGTTCAGACGGTTTCCTTGGTGACACAGGGGATGAACCAGACAGTGGTATCCCCTCCCCTAGTAACCTGTTAAACCAGTTCATTCCTGTTCAACCAGTTTTCTTGTTTACACAGGGAATGAATCAGACAGTGACCTCCCCTCCCATCGTAACCTGTTAAACCTGTTAAACCGGTACATACCTGTTCAGCCGGTTTCCTCGGCGACACTGGGGATGAGCCAGACAATGACCTCCCCTCTCCTGAGAAAGCCTTTTGTGTACGTGCAGTGTTCCTACCGATGGCTCCACTAAATGACGCCTCAGTACTCATTACTGATGAAGATGCGGTTGATGTACTACTGCCAGCCACCTGCTGGCTGTGAGCTAGAGCCAGAGTCTCTTGGTTCAAGGGTTGGACTGGTGTGTGCTCTTTACCCAGGCACAATTCTATGTGGTCTTTGTCTTTGTTGTATGCAAATACCTGGGAAAATAACAAGTGATGAGTGATACTTGTGACAAGAGCATTCATAACATGTGTAATTCCCTTGTATACTTTTCTTTCTTTACCAGTAAACATTAAATCTCAAATAAATATATTGGACATAGTCCTGTAAATAACTTTAGATTCTCCTTAAAATCTTACATTCTATTGATACTCGTAACAGCCGCTGGGATTATCAAAGTCAATGTACAGCTAACTCACAGATCCAACCCTGAAACTCTTCGCTAACTCTTCATGGAGAAAAAGAAAAACCTAGAGAAAAACCCTCGAATCAAGGGAGAGACCCAACAAACTCTACTCACATGTGATACCAAGTATAGGAATCTAACCCAAGACCCCAGCTCTAGGTGAAAGACGGGTGCACTACTGCTATACCACCCATGATTTCTAATTCACCTAGAACACTTATCATTCTCTTGTGTACGTTTTTTTCTTTACTGGGTTTTTGTGGAGGGGGGAAAACTGGAGAACCCAGAGAAAAACCCTTGAATCAAATTAGGAACTAGATGTTCAATAAATCCTAGAAATCAAGAAACTGACCTTGTTTGGTAGATTGGGTACTGTAAAATGCTGATCATCAATCAATGGCCCAATATCATTAGACACTAGGTTATAGAAGTATCCACCACTCTCAAACATATGGGGAGTCCTGCATGCTGCTTCCCAAAGGTCGTTACCTAGGTTACCTGATAATGCACTTATTAGCACTGATGCTAGCGCTGATGTGTCAAAATCCACTGAAAACAAAGATACAATCATGAGAAGTCAGAGATGAGATGTAACGTTCATATCTTTCAGCTGTTTGATACCAAGCAATAGAATACTCTCTGGTTGATAGCACATGACGGGCAGTGTTTGCCTGTCATTGTAGTCTGGTAATGAGATTTATGAGATTCATTCAGCTGATTGATACCAAGCAATAGACCAATACCCCCTGGTTGACAGCACATGATGGGCAGTGTTTGCCTGTCATTGTAGGCTATACGTTGTAGGCTGGTAATGAGATTCTTGAGATTCATTCAGCTGATTGATACCAAGCAATAGAATACTCTCCGGTTGATAGCACATGATGGGCAGTGTTTGCCTGTCATTGTAGGCTAGTAATGAAATTAATGATATTTATTCAGCTGTTTGATACCAAACAGGTACTTACCATCCATAGGTGTTTCTTGTTTTTTCTCTTCACGTTCCTCCTCAGTACCTTCTACAACCTCTCCTCCCACAGCACCAGCCACGTCCATCTTCTTCTCCTCCGGCATCTCCACATCTGTTGGTTGCTGGGCAACAGGTTCTGGGGGAGGCAACACTTCTACCGTCACCCTATCCCCATGCTGTATAGGTATTGGTGTCTCCTCTTTCCCTTCTTCAGGGGGGTGCAACAAACGAGGGGGGAATCCATACCGAATTTTCTGATCCCCAGGGGGTACCCCTAGTTCTTTTTGGATGGCTTCTTGTAACTGGCTAAATGTAACGTCCAGGGGTAGGGTGAGGTCCCGTTGTCCACCTGCAGAGGATGATAGGCGGATTTTCTTGTCTGTTCTTGGGGCACGAGGCGATGATGGAGTTGGAAGGGAAGGAGTTTTATTATCCTAAGGTAAAGGAAAAAAGAGAATAATAAATAAATGGAAATCAATAGACCAAGTGAAAAAATAAGTGAAAATAAGTGAAAATATTCACTATCATCACTATAGCTTAAGTGTAATGTCCTCCCATTTCGCACCACATGTCATTCCCTAGAGTATAATTTCTTTGTTTAACAGTTGCACATGAGAAGACACATGAATATGGATACAACTCAAAAAAAAATCTTATTCTCAAGAAAATGACACATGGTCTGAAATGGGAAAACATTACACTTAAGCTATAGTGATGATAGTGAATATTTTCACTTATTTTTGAACAAACAAGTTGATCTTGGTCTTGCCTCAGTCCACAGCAAAAATCAAGAAAGCATTAAGAATTAGGGTTAGGGTTTAGGGTTAGAAATGCATTAAGAATGTTGGCCATCTGTTGATCTTTGATGGATGACCAACACTTGTTGGCTTGTAGTTTGTCATTCTTAAATCATCTTGTTTTCTTTGTCATACCTGCTGTTGTTTTGGAGGGCTTTTCACAGGTGATTTCTGCAGTTTTGTCTGTCTGTGCTGTGTTACTGCGGCATGATGCTCCGTCTTGATTTTGATTCTTTTCTCTGTTTCACTCTGCGTCAATTCCTCCCGGTGGAAAGTCTTCTTCTTCTGCCCTGTGAGGATGATTTTGGATGGGATAAAGGCATCTACCGCAGCAGCTTCAGATGATGTGCAGGGAGGAAGATTAGGGATATCTGGACGAGCACCTATGTAAGTACCAGATAACAAAAAAATTAAAAAAGTTTTGATACTGTATTTCCTTCCACACAACTTTTTGAAAAGGATGGCAACCCGTGGAAAAAGGAATGCAGACCAAAATGTTGATGTTTGTCAGCAAAGTCAAATGGTGTCTGAAAAAATGGACAACATTTTTAATGAATGCCACACTTTGATGAAATCTGCAATACATGTACAGTAGATCCCTTGCAGCATGTCGGAATGCAGCTCAATTTGGAGGACAAAATAATAGGTTCCAATTCCCAGCAGATTGAATTTTTTTTGTTTTGCCCTTGAAAATGAGCTGCTTTGATGTCAAGTGTAAGGGGTCTATTCGATTATTGATTATTTATAATTCACCTTTATTTTCACCCTCTTTTCTTGCCGTCTGCCTTAATATGGTGTCAACTA
Organism: Anthopleura xanthogrammica; assembly: GCA_964019055.1. Lineage (NCBI taxonomy): Eukaryota > Metazoa > Cnidaria > Anthozoa > Actiniaria > Actiniidae > Anthopleura > Anthopleura xanthogrammica. The sequence goes on from OZ025218.1 coordinate 809,022, forward strand.
CTTTCTGCACCAGTCTCTCACTGCCAAATTCACCAGGGAAATGATTCTGTACCAGTTTCCCAGCCACTTCATAAACATTCGAGTTTAACGACTCATCACTTTCATGTTCAAACCAGTAGACATTTTCCTTAATGCTTTTACCTCCCCACTCAAGGGACACTGGAATGCTGTTCAAAACAAATAATGAGATTTAGTTTGGCATTTTTCTCATTAAAAAATTGCCAGTTTCTTAAAAAAACCTCTTTCTGTCATTTTCTCATATTCATCCATCCATCCATCCATCCATCCATCCATCCATCCATCCATCCATCCATCCATCCATCCATCCATCCATCCATCCATCCATCCATCCATCCATCCATCCATCCATCCATCCATCCATCCATCCATCCATCCATCCATCCATCCATCCATCCATCCATCCATCCATCCATCCATCCATCCATCCATCCATCCATCCATCCATCCATCCATCCATCCATCCATCCATCCATCCATCCATCCATCCATCCATCCATCCATCCATCCATCCATCCATCCATCCATCCATCCATCCATCCATCCATCCATCCATCCATCCATCCATCCATCCATCCATCCATCCATCCATCCATCCATCCATCCATCCATCCATCCATCCATCCATCCATCCATCCATCCATCCATCCATCCATCCATCCATCCATCCATCCATCCATCCATCCATCCATCCATCCATCCATCCATCCATCCATCCATCCATCCATCCATCCATCCATCCATCCATCCATCCATCCATCCATCCATCCATCCATCCATCCATCCATCCATCCATCCATCCATCCATCCATCCATCCATCCATCCATCCATCCATCCATCCATCCATCCATCCATCCATCCATCCATCCATCCATCCATCCATCCATCCATCCATCCATCCATCCATCCATCCATCCATCCATCCATCCATCCATCCATCCATCCATCCATCCATCCATCCATCCATCCATCCATCCATCCATCCATCCATCCATCCATCCATCCATCCATCCATCCATCCATCCATCCATTAATTCATTGATTCCATCATTCATCCATCATTCATCCATCATTCATTTATCCATCCATTCAGAAATGATATCAAATTCTTATTTTCACCTTCATTCAAGAGGGTGCATATTGTAGTTCTAAAATGCTCTAACAAGAATAAAAACTCAACTCACACTTCAGGTAGATTGTCATACTCCTTGCCATCCCAAAAGTGCTTAAATCCACAGGAACATTTAGTTTTTCCTGTCACAGGGGTAGCTGTTCTGTCTCCATTCACATATACAGGAGAGCCATCAGCATTAACTGTTCTTAGAGCTCCTTTGCATAGACTACACAACGTCAGGTCTAGATTCTATAACAGAAATACACAGCAAAATTGATAAATAATCTTAAAACAATTCCAGGGCTTAAAATAAAAGCCGGTCATTGGACAAGGTTAAGCCAGAACTGGAACTTGTCTGGTCAAATATTTGCCTTGCCAATCATTTTGACCAGTAACCCTGATAGAATTCCAAAATGACTTTAAGAAAGTACAGGTCTGTAGTAGAATTTTGTTGGTTCTCTCCTGTGCTTTGAGGGATTTTCTCCAGGTTCTCTGGTTTTCTTCCCTATGCAAAAATCAATTTCAAATTCACATTTCATCTGGCATCAAGCAATTAAGTTTTTCCTCTCTCCATAAAAATCAACATGTGAGTTGAGTGTTTTATATTGTATGAACTTGACATTATAAATGTATTATCTGCAGAACAACCTACAGATAATACATTTATCATGTCAAGTTATCAGGGATTGGCTGAATGTTCTAGCCAATCAGCGGTAAGACATTGATCAAAATATACCTCATATCTTATTGGCTTCAAGACATCATTATCAGCATCATAAGAGCAAACCAAAGTGTGATCTGGGAAGGAATACATCTGTCCAATGGCCAGGCCACCTTCCACATGGGCTGCCGACACATACATCTTCCCTCCTGGAGCAAGCCACTCTTGATTGACAGGACACTCATACTCTGAGACAGCTTGACAGGCAATACATCTCATTAATGCTTGATTCTGAACTGTCTGACTAGTTCTGTCAATCACTGTCTGTGGACGGACGCCCACTAGTCCAGACGGCTTGAAAATAAACTGATGGACCTCAGTTACAAGTGATGCCGAGACTCCATTAAGTTCTAAAAATTTGTCATCCATTGCTTTCATTAAGCGATGAAGGTATGCGTCACTCATTGCGCGAGATCCTCCGATGGTACAAACATCATTGGTATCAAATTCAATGTATTGTTTCAAATATTCATCAGGTATTCCCCAAGCTTTGGGAATAATACAACTAGGAAGTTTCGCAGGTGGTTTATTACGTATATTCACTAGGGGGATATAATGATTGCGACCTGAGTTACTCCACGCTATAGTTAGAGGTGGTATAAGCTTACCATCCTTATTTCTACATGAGTCAACAGGCACCAAAGCTGGCAGAAATGTCCCACTATAGTCGGCACTAGATTGTATCCCTGATATACTATCTAGCAACAAGATCGGCCGATGAAGAACGTTAGCCAAGCCAAATATGTGGATATTCCGAAGTCCCAAAGGTTGGTCGTCTGCCGGTTGGAAATCTGGTCCAGCTTCAGCTATAATCAAATCCCATTCATCATGCCCAATAAAATCTCTAAACAAAGCTTCATACTTTTCTATATCTTTCTTTAAATGTTCCTGTAGATTCACCATCAATGGATACCAAAAGATTTCTCTTCCAACTAATGCACGTGAAATTGCATGGACAAGACAATGCCCAGACAAGACAATGCCCATCCCCATCAACATGTAGAGGTACTAACCTCTCCTCATAATCACTAACTATCCTTACAGCTTCTGTGATCTCTTGGAGATAGTTGATAGACCCTGACCTATCTCTTCCATAACCTGAGGTATCTAGATACTCCTCTTCTATGGCAAAAGCTCTATCTCCAACATGGGAGCAGTCAAAAATCTCTCCTTGACCCATTTCTTTCAATAACTTCACCTCTGACGTTTTATTATCCATTCCATAGTGAGTCAAGAGAGGGGATATCAGCCTACAATGATAATTCGAATATCCCTTGACTTTCACTAGATCGGTTCCTTTCTTTAAAGCACTCCTAGTCAATAAAACAGACCTTAAAAGATTCCTTAAAGCTTCTTCAGGGTCCTTTATCAGCTCTACTTGGAGCAGTACGTCTTTATTGTAGTGTTTTCCACAACCTGTGCATTCAATGCTGGAAGCTGCATACGAAGGGAAAAATAACTTGCTACGACACTCGCCATCAGGGCAAAACCCACTGTAGACCCGTATTTCGGCCTGGTTGGTCATAATTGAAGGGAAATTGGAGAAAATTTAAGACATTTTTGATTAAATTTGAGTATTTTTTGGTTGAATGTTTTCCTGCTTGGAGCTCACTGCGCATGCGTTGGTTTCCAAGAAGCGTGACTTGGCCCCAGGGAACGCAACTAACTTAAATACAGGGAACCCAAGAAGAGAAGAAAAGAGAAGAGAAGAGAAGAGAAGAGAAGAGAAGAGAAGAGAAGAGAAGAGAAGAGAAGAGAAGAGAAGAGAAGAAAAGAGAGAAAGGAAAAGAAGAGGAAGATGAAGATCAAGATGGATATAAATTTATTTATAAATTTTATTGCTTTAAATGCTATTTTTATTATTTTCATCTTCTTTTTTCTTTCTTTATTTCATTTCAACTTTGGTTCTAATTTTCCAGCAGACCTCCTATTGCTCCTAATGAGGTGAGAGGCGAATATATGATTACTTCTGCGAATCAATTTTTACCGGCAGAAAAATTTTACATATTAGTTTAATCAGCCGAAAATAATAGTGTAATTATTATTTTCAGACGTGTATAGACAGATAAATGATTACAAAATGTATTATATATTTATATCATTAATTTTTTTAATCAAGATTCTAATATCGATATCCCAATTATCAAAATTCAAGCTGTTAAAAACCCACCGAAATTAAAACTAGGAAAATGAGTTTTTGTCGCGAAAAAAAATGAATTTGTCCATATTGGGAACTTGATTTCAATATATACTATAACTTTCTTTTCTCTCTCTCTCTCTCTCTCTCTCTCTCTCTCTCTCTCTCTCTCTCTCTCTCTCTCTCTCTCTCTCTCTCTCTCTCTCTCTCTCTCTCTCTCTCTCTCTCTCTCTCTCTTTTATTCGTTAACTCACTCATTCACTCATTCACTCACTCATTCATTTCATTCCTTCGTTCTTTCTTTCTTTCTCTCTCTCTCTCTCTCTCTCTCTCTCTCTCTCTCTCTCTTTTATTCGTTAACTCACTCATTCACTCATTCACTCACTCATTCATTTCATTCCTTCGTTCTTTCTTTCTTTCTTTCTTTCTTTCTCTTTCTTTCTTTCTTTCTTTCTTTCTTTCTTTTCGTGGCAAGGGA